>VDFB02338709.1:0-24947 GCA_007258455.2 Sequoia sempervirens | reverse complement strand
TTTTGAATTCTTACCCATAGCGCATCCCTTGCAGGTTCCTTCATGCTCCTTATTGAACTTGGGAAGTCCCATGACCATCTTCTCCATGATAGGTAATGCTCGGAAGTGGAGGTGCGCCAATCTTCGATGCCATAGGTCACATAGGCTTGAAGAATCATGAAAAAGAGCTTGTAGAGGACGCGTACATAGCCTATAGAGGCTTTCATGTCTAACACCAACTACTTGAGCTTCCTTGAAACTGGAATTCTCCAACCACAATAACTTTGCTTTTGGAGAAGGCAACTTGATATCTTTCATCTTCTAGGGCTGAAATAGAAATAAGATTGCGCTTGATTCCTAGGACATACAAAACATATCTCAACTGAAGTGTTATGCCAAAATCCAAATGAAGAGTAGAGGTCCCAATTCCTTTTACGGAATAGCCAACATCATCTCCAATAATAACTTGTTCGGAAAACTCTTTCTCCACCAAACTTGATAAGTGCTCCTTAAATCCAGTGATGTGTTGAGAAGCACCACTGTCGATCAGCTAAGTACTGGTATCTGAAGGTAAATTGCTTGATAGAGCTTAATAAAACAAGGATTCACATGAATCCTTCTGCGGAGAGGCATCATCAATGTCTGCAACTGTGGCTTGTTGCTTAGGTCTAGTTGGACAATGCTTGGCAAAGTGTCCAAACTTATCACACCTAAAGCATTGAATCTTGGACATGTCTCTCTTCTTCTTGAAGGGAGGTGCATCATCATTTCCCTTATCTCAATTCCTCTTGAATAATCCTTTCCTTCCATCTTTTCCTTTCTTCTTTGAAGCGTGGGAAGCAAGAACATGAATGTCTTCATTCTTTGAACTTTGACCAATGCCTCTTGCTAACAACCTTGATTCTTCTTGAATGCAATCTGATCTTAGGCGATCAAACTTAGGCAATTTTGATCTTGCACTGATTCCCTGAATGTAAGACTCCCAAGACAAAGGTAGACGATTGAGAGCGAGCATAGTCAAGTCTTTGTCATCAACCATATGCCCTATTGTCGAGAGTTGATCTCTCAAATCTGAAATCCTCATGAAGTATGCGATCACTGATTCACCTTTCGCCATCTTCACATGATGTAGTTGTTGCTTCAATGCAAGTGATCAGCTAGTATTGTTGATTTCATACATTTCTTCCAATGTTTTGAACATATCTCTTGATATCTTCAACTTAGAGATGATAGAAACAATGTGATCCTTAACGGAATCAACCAATATCTTCATTGCCTTAATATCTTTCTTCACCCACTGCAACTTTTCTTCTTCCTCCTTAGGTTCAAGAACACTAGACTCCACAAACTCACCCAGGTCATTTTCACGCAAGGTAAGCATGATCCTAAATCTCCATGATGTGAAGTTTGATGCTCCCTCGAGTCTATCCTCAATTTTCAAACTGTTCACCATCTTGACTAATGTAGAAAATGAACAAGAAGTATGAAGGAGAGAATAGGGTATCGTTGTTTAGAAACAAATATGATCACGATCCTCTCAAACCCGCTCTGATACCATGTTAGTTTGATGATCAGATATAATGCACATAAAATTAATTCAAAATCAGGCACAATAACACAACAAATACCCTGGGAAAACCCTCCTCTTAAGGGAGAAAAACCCAGCAACAATATTTCACTTATATTATTCAAGAATCAACTCTTCTTGTACAATAAGGCCAAACTCAAGGCCAAGTAATAGCACTGATTCTAGATGCAAAATATAGATTACAATCTGCACAACATATATATCAAAATCCGCACTTGATAGAACTTCGACCTGCTCTTGAAGTAAATCGCACTTAGATAAAATCACAATCTGCCCAAGATATAATTCACACTTAAATGTAGAATGAATGTCGAACTTGCTTGATGATCTAAATGAGAACAATTGAACTTGTATTTATACATTGCTTGGGAGAGGTCGTACCTCTTCAATAACAAGGTTGGCCATAAGGAGAATAATTACAAATTAAATAATTCACTTATCAAGTCGGCCAAGATAATCCCTTTTCATTTGGACGCCACCAATGAGAAGAAGGTCAGCACATATAAAAACTCGTGCCAATTAGAATATGAGTTCTATAAATTAAATAGCTCTCAAGCTATAATTTAATTTATTCAATCAAGAACAAATATTGTGCTGGAAGAATATGACTGAAGCTAAATATAACATCAACAATCTCAACTATAAATGATTCCCATCAAAAGTATAATCTCAACAATAAATAGCTCCATTCAAAAGTATAATCTCAACAATAAATTAATTCCAATCAAAATTATAATCAACAATCAAGTGATCATAAACAATCTTAAAACCTCTGCATTTAGTATGACTCAAATATTTGCATGTTCACAATGTTCACTACATTTGTATATAATTTGGAGGAAATTATCAACCTGAGAGGAGTTATGTGCTTCTGCACCTTCAAGTCCTCTTCTCAATATGGCTTTGGGTTGTTGGAATGTGAGTCCTCTTCTAGAATTTCGTGAATAGGAATCAAAATAAGTAAATAGGATAACCGAAAAATACGTTTCTCAGCCCTAATGTTGAATGTTGATATAACAATCAAGTACACACCCTAACCCTAGGGAAAAAACTCTCTTCCTACTTTCAAGGAGATATTAGTAATCAATCAAGTTTATATTATCAACATGGTTTTCATAACATCATAACCTATCAATGATGACTTTCCTATCATGCCATCATTCATGTTGTATTACTAACCTCATTATCCATAAAGGTTTTCCCAGCATCATAAGCTAACAATTTCAAGATAGCAACATATTCTACATTTCACCTTTCATAGAACATCCATATAGTTTTAACAACTAAGTATATTTCTAATAGCATTATAACCATGTAATTCCATTATAGTACATATATATATTTCCAAATAAAAGGGTTTCACCAATTCAAGACTCAACCAAGAATCACACAAGATTATCCCAAACTAGGAAATATAAACCCAATTCATAAAAGCAACTTAACACATATTCAAATCAAACCTTTCCAAACAAGGCATTCATAAACAAATAACCTTTCAATCATAAAATAATAAAGGAATAGAAATCAACATGCCTGTAATAAAAGCTTCAATGGATATTACTTCCTCCCTAACTCAATTCCACAAGACCGCTTGCAACTTCTTCTAAGTTCAACCTATCTTCCACCTCTAGCCTCTTACCAATTCTCTTAACAATTGCAAAATAACAAAATAACTCTCTAACTCTCAAAACTCTCAAAATAATTTCACACAAAAAATACAACAGAATAATATTGAAGAAATTCGAATGAAAAGTGTGTAACAAATGGTAGAGAGAGCACCTCTATATATACTAAAATCTGAGCATCTTAATGCTAGTAATAAGCTATAAAATCTGTCACCACTCAAACAATAAACCAAAATGCATCGACTCAACTAATATGTTGTTGTTTTAAACTCTCAAATTGCAACACATAATATTCCTCTTATTTCCAATTTCATAGAATGGATGAATCGACTCTCTTTTTGTAACAACATGACTCTTTTACTAAGTCAAGGTACATCGACTTCCTTTTTGATTTGCAAGTCGACTACCCTTATAGATTTTTTCCATCTTTGCATTTATCGAGTTTCATGCTTATCATATGGATTTACCTGGATATGGCACAGGTATTAAAGACTTCTATTGGTTTCCACTTTCTATAGATTTTGGCACCACCTTGCATACTTTAACTCCCTTTTCATGCACGGTTTAGACTAAGTCAACAATGTTAGAAATTGCATTTTTTTTCACTTGCAACATTGAACAGTATTTACTTCACTTATGTGTTGTGCATAAATCTATTTGCTTATTCTCTTTATGTTCTGTATGCGCACAACACCCAATACTTAGCCCATGTGTTGTTTTATGTGCTTTACCTATTTCAATAGATATCACTTACTTTGTATGATAACTTGTATACTATGCACATTGCATTGTCTCCTCTTACACGCTATACATGTGCTATATTCAACTCAGCCATTTACCAATGTATTAGTCAATGCAACAATACATTGTTTATGTGTAACTTATGGTTCAAACCCATGTTTTGAAAGTATTATCATGTATAGATATAAGTGTTGCCTCATATTTATATTATGTTGGCTTTAATACCAACCTTTCCCAATGCATATGGTCCCCTTATATATGCGCCTTTGTTGCTTAATAACATTATAAATGTATTTAAACATTTAATATATATATTTATATATATTATGATATATGATTATTATAATATATATACATACATATATATACATATATAAATATATATTAATGGTGTTATATATATGTGTATATATAATATATATATATATATATATATATATATTATACATATACTTACCATTTACAATCAGCCTAATATAAATATATTAATATATATACACACACACACATATATATATATATAACACCATTAATATATATTTATATATGTATATATATGCATTTATATATATACATATTAACATTCATATACCCATTATCATTAATATAACGATTTATACAAATATATGAGAGCATATATATATATAATCATATTAAATACATACATATGTATACATATCGATCGATCACACATATATTATATTTATGTGTAGATCATTGACTCTATACATACATGTATATTTAATACACACACACACATGCATACCTATATACTTATTCACAAACTTCAAGTATCACAAAACTATCAAAGACATTTAACTTCAAATGTCAAGACGAACAAAAGGAAACATGAGGAATTAACTCTAAACCTCCTATTAATTGAAAAGAACAACCACGTGGTTTAAGACATGTCAACATTAATTCATCCCAAAAACTATGACCAAAGATTACTTACCCGATTTCATGAACTTACTTGAATCAACTTAAATACACTAGGATGTGAGTGTGTGTATGCTCAATTAGGCTCATTAAGGGTTACTAGACCAAGCTCTTCTCCTGAGTGATACCCCCCCTCTCTTACTTGAGGGCTTGACTCCTTCCTACATCCAACTGAGCTCATCACAAAGGTAGTTAGCCGTTCACATGGAATTCATTTGCATTATCAAAGCATTAAAGTAATCATATTGCAATATATTCATTCATCACATTTTCCATCAGTATATACAAAATATAATCATACCTTAAAAAGTAATAACATCTTAATGCATTTTAAGTATTTAATTCACTTTTTAAACATATAAAAGTCATGATTTACATTTATCACCATTTTTACTCATGAAGGTAAAAGTAACTTGGTAACTAAGAAACAAGGTGTAACATACTTCCCCCCAGGTGAATCATCGTCCCTGATGATTTAAAGTACAATGTAAGAAATAAGTATATATCCAAATAATCTTTCCTCATAGCACAACCTCTTGCAATCTCATTTGTCCTGGACCTTGCACTGGGTGACTCTACTAACACATGGGGAGAACTTGTGTGCTTCACACATACTTTCTCTCTCAAAGATCTATACATCATAATTATATTAATAACATCTTAATATGTACATCATAAGTACAATAGTGACTGTATCCTATATGACACCTATTCCACAGTGATTGGAGAAACAAGTTCTCATTGGATAACACACAATTATCCTTAGTGTAACCCAAATAGAAAAGGAATGTCAGTGCCTTTTGTACTACACCATGGGTTCCATCCTTCCCTTTGGTCTTTACACCATTAGACAACTCAGAAGCTGAGACCGTCCATCACTGACACTAGTTTTTACCTTAAGTATAGTAGTACTACCCTTGACTACTGTCCATCTTGAGAATAATATTTCCCTTAGGCACCTGTCAATATTGAGCATAATAGTACTACTTCTTAATTCAAGAATTGTATCATCAAATTTTTCCCTTGGTCATTTTGATCTATACTTTCATTTATAACAACATTTCAAGTCTAAGACTATTCTTATTTCCTAGCTTTTCCCAACTTATAGGAATTCAACCCTTCCTTTCAAATAATGATTCAAATGGATCATATTTCAATGATAGAAGTTTATTATAATAAAAATATTCCACAAATCCTCTAGGATTTAATTTATCCCTTTTGCTTGACTAGCTGACTCAAAGTAGTAAATTGAGCATACATTCATTTTAAATTTCAACAAGGTGATCATGGTTTATACAAAACCTTAACATTACTTGCTCGTCCCTATCTAAGATAACCTTCTCAAGAAAATTAAGCAACTTGCCTTACACAAATTTTTTGTTTAGGACTGGTATCTTATAAATCAAATTCTCCAATCATAATTAGTTACCTTGGTGACTCTATCCACCATAACATTATGTCAGTTTCATCAACATAGAAAGATAAAAAACTATTCTAGTGATCTGCCACTTTCCCCTTGGATTTTCATGAGAGTATATAAGTCCTATCGATGACGACATCTTGTCTTCATCCTCTAGCATGTACTTGACAACAACTTGCTACATACCATGTAGCATCTTACCATGTTTCCTTCCAAATTATAGTGGTTCTACATCAGTTAAATATTTTTGTCATTCCAGTGTCTTGAATATGACATCAATTTACCTCTTTCATTCCTTAATCTCCCAAAATTTGGTACATAGGTTCTTTCTTTGATTCATAATGTGTGATCGAAAATATGCGTATTAAAATGAGATAAATACTATTCAAGCACACCAATGAAACTTTAAATCAAAGAAAAACTGATTAAACAAAGTAAAGCAAACTCTCAATGCAACAGCTCCTTTGAAGACGTCCCATTGTCCTCTATCTCCAGTATTTTTGCCAAAGCTCTCCGATTTGTATGCTAAGCTCCACAAAATGACTACTAAAGAACGAGATTTAAAAGTAAATGCATAAATACACTAAGAATGCAAGATCTTGAAGGTTGATAATGGAGGAATGTTGGTTGTTCACTTCAGCAGCATAACGATATGGTAAAGGTTTGAAGGAGAATGATGGATGAAAGATAGAATATTTTGACAGCATAAGGATGTTTGAAGATTCGATCCAAATGGCTTGTGAAAGGTTAGATTTATAGATTTTCGAAGGCAAAAGCTTAGTTGGCAAAGATCAATGGTTGAGATTCAGTCTGGTAAGATGAACGGTATAGGATTTTCGAAAGTTGAGTGAGAGAAGTAGAAGGTTTCCTCTTTTTCATTTTTTCCCATTTAGAACTAAAGGAAAGTTGTCGTTTTGAAGAATGAGTTAAAATGAGATTTCATAATTAAATAAATAAACTTACTTAATTATATGTGAAGATGAGATTAGAAAGTCACATAATTAAATAAGCAGTATTTAATTATGTGAGAGAGATGGATTTAGAAGGAATTAAATTAAATATTTAAAATATTTAATTTAACTATGAGATGAAGAGGAGGAATATTCCATTTTTGAATTCAAATTTTCAAATTTCGAATAACATGATAATCAAATATAAATAAATTATAGAATTTATTTAATTTAATTATGAGGAATATGGAGATGGTAATTAATTAAATAAAGTTCTTTATTTAATTAATGTAGAAGAATCATAAGAATGAACAATATAAATAAATAATTAAATTTATTTATATGTAGATGACTTTAGGAGATTAATTAAATAATTGTATTTAATTAATTACCAGACTTATTATAATGTTGACCATTTTTACGTGCATACATTTTGCCCCTCTTTGAGATGATGTTCGAGATGATGATTTTTTTGTCAAGTAACATCATTTCAAAGAAGTTAAGGTATGGATAGAGGAGAATGGATAATGATATAAAGATAGGATGATGGAATGATGATGCCCCCTCGAGAGGATAGGCGGGTTGGACAAACACGGGTAGGCTCTCGAAATGAAATGATAAGGATAGACAAGATGATGCAAGATAGAAAGTGGATGAAGGAGAGGAATGATACGTTATGCTACAATGAAGGTGAGCAACCATGATGTTTGATATAGCACTAGACGTTATGCACCAAGATATAAGGACCAAGGTGACAATGTGTCTCGTACCCTAGCGTAATACAACCTTGTCTAGACGTATGAGGAAAGAGGCTTAGAGCATTAAAATCCTAATGCACAAAAGGTATTATGTGACCTTAGATGCAAAGGATAATGCAAAAAGCTACTCCAACATACACAAGATATGAATATTAGCTAGAATGATACGGATTTGAAACAAATGCAAGATAAAATGATAACACACACAAGCAAGCAAGCAAGCATGCACAAATGATACAAAAACAAACAAGGAATTGTCCCTGTCAAGCTGTAAACCGTTGATTGATTGAATGATTTTGATTGATGATGATAGTGTTGTCATTGTGGGGAGCGGCATGTCCCTAGAGCAACACAAGGATGATTGATAATTGATTAATTGGTTGATTTGGTTTACGACAAGATAAGGATCAAGACCAAAGGATGTGATTGGATAATTTGACAAGATTGATTGATTTGATGGGTATGGATTGAGGATTGACTTGCATTTGGATTATTGCTTGGATTGATTTAATTGAGTTGATTGGATGAAATGGTTTTGATGAAGATGATTGATTTGGTTGAATGGTTGAATGATTGGATTGGAATGATTTTGATGATAATGATTAGATTGATGAGAAGAAGTGATGTGGTTTGATTTTATTGCTTGGATTTTGTTGGATATCTGATTTTTTTGTATTTTTGAAATGTTTTGATTTTTTTTTGGACTTTTTGAACATTTTTGATTTTTTTGATTTTGAAATGTTTTGATTTTTTTTTTTTTTTGAAATGTTTTGATGGTGTCAAAGGATGAAAATTTGAATAGCCTTTGTGCTAGATACCAATGACAAGGGGAAAACCAAGTCTAGGTGCAAGGAGATAGATGGGATTGATGGATGAAAGGGTGGGTGATGAGATAAGGGATAAAAGGCTCATGATAGATGGATGGATGGAATGGATAGGTCATAGTGAATGGAATGGACGTATGCATCATAGGAGAGAAAGGATGTGATTTCCAAAGACTATGTCGCATAGGAATAACATGCCCCATTCTAGGTACAATACTTAAGATTTTTCATGATAAAACTTATGGCAATAGGATAATGATAGGCTTGGTTTAGAAAGATGAGGTATGTCAAGAGATACTCAAAGCATGTTTCAACATTTTTCCCCTATATCTTCATCAAGATCAAAAGAAGAAGGGTGGATGAATGGACTCGATATAATAGGTATGGATGATGGCTAAAAATGGTAGGTAGGATGGAAATGGTATGACATGAAAAGGATAGGTTGGATAGATAAGACATTGTGCCCCCAAGTGTAAGTGACATAGAAGATCAACCTACACATGACGCCTATTTGCTAGGTTTTCATCATGGTACTTATCCAGGGCGCCTGTTTACTAGGTTTTCACCGTTGGACGAAGGGATTTCTCTTTACTTTTTTTCTTCTTCTTTTTTATTTTTATTTTTTTGACTTTTTGACTTTTTGAATTTTTTGGATAGGAGAAGTGGAATATGGATAGGAGGGACTCAAGTGTCTCATTGCATGAAAGTTGATAGTCCTGCTAGGGATGGATGTCATTGCATGGACCATGTCAAGTGTCATTATGCTCAGAGATGTTGGTAAGAGATGACATGAAAGGGATGGATGAGGTAGATGATGGATTATGATGTGGATGATGGAGGACAATAATGGATTATGATGCAGATTATGTAGGGAAGATGATAGGTATTATATGGGACTTATGAAAAAGATGAATGGGGAGGCTTAGCCAAAAGCATGGACCATAGGAAGATGATGGGGGGGATATGTAGGATAATGAGTGAAGGGTGGGATGCTACCTAATATTATTGTACATCGGGTTATGAATAGTCGTCTTGTGGCTATCTTAACTCTCTATTAAGTCATATTATCATTAGTATATTGTTATTTAGTTGTTTAGGTCGGCCTAAGTCTTATATAGGTGTGTCTAAGTCGGCCTTGTTGATATCCTTGGCATAAATAGGTATATATAGGAGGTTGTGAGTCTTATTTCATCATCAAGTTGTGAAGTGTGTTCTCATTAGAGATATTTGGAGGTTTTCCCCCTCGAAGTGGCTTGTTATTCTCAGTTATTATCAATTATTTGCAGCATATTTCATATCATATTCTTCTATTGTGCAAGTTATTTCATAACAAGTGGTATCAGAGCATGATCTTGGCACCATAGAGGCAAGGTTTTTCTCAATTTTGGAGGCGATTTTGGGAAGAGCATATCTTTCAGATTTGGTGAATTTTTTTCTGATTTTAAAGGGTTTTTCAGAATAATTAGACCATAATTAAGCGAATTATTGCAGAATTAGGGTTTCTACACTATTTTTTTGGAATCTACATATCTCGCACATCTTGTTGAATTGAAGTCTGATTTTTATTGGGTTTTTGAAGACATAACAAAGGAGATTATAGTAAAAATTTTAGAAAATTTAAATTTCATTTGTGTTATTTATTTCAATATTAGTGGTTTCCTAATTATGATAAATACCGTAATTGTTGGGGTAAAAGCACGTTGGTTACCCTAAGACACCTGGACATGATGGTGAAAAAATCAAGGATATTACTCATAATGAGGAAATAAATAAGTTCAAGGAAGACATTTCCTCAATTAAGATGGATATATCAATCATACGAAGCTTGTTAAGCGCCTTTATGAATGAACCAAGAAAGGAGGTTTCAAGTAGCCAAGAACTAGAAGAAGTTAGGCTAAAGAAGAAGAAGAAGAAGAAGAAGAAGAAGAAGAAGAAGAAGAAGAAGAAGGAAGCATGGTACAGCCAGGCTAGCTGAAGGAGGAGAAGGTATGAAGAAGAAGAAGGAGAAGAAGAAGAAGGAGAAGGAAGAAGAAGAAGAAGAAGAAGAAGAAGAAGAGGAAGAAGAAGAAGAAGTGAAAGAAGAAGAAGAAGAAGAAGAGGAAGAAGAAGAAGAAGAAGAGGCATATGAAGAAGTAGAAGAAGCAACAATAGAAGAAGAAGAAGAAGCAGAAGATGAACCTGAAGAAGAAGAAGAAGCACAAGAAGACAAAAAAGAAGAAGATGATGAAGAAGATACAAAGGAAAAAGAAAAATACAATAAAGAAGAAGTTCCTAATCAAGCTATTCAACCAATGCAAGGGAACCATGTATTATTCCTCACCTCTTCCTCTTTGACACATCAAAAGGTTCAAATAAAGGAAGAACACATTCATCACCATCAAGAGCTTGATGTAAAGGGAAGACACAACTTGGAGCTGAAGTTAATTTTCCAGACACACATGAAGAAGCAGGTGACATCAACAATTCCAAGTTACCTCATTACAAGGGAATATTTTCTAATTGAAGATGCAACATGGGAGGACGAGGAGTTCATTCAAAAGAATCCAACTGATTAGCATTGAGGACAATGCTTCTTTGAAGAAGGCACGCTACTCTAATATTAGTGTGTGTACATTGGGTTATGAATAGTCAGCTTGTGGCTATCTTAACTCCTGTTAAAGTCATATTATCATTAGTATATTGTTATTATAGCTGTTTAGTTCTACCCTGAAGTCTTATATAGGTGTGTCTAAGTCGGCCTAGGTGATATCCTTGGCATGAATAGGTATATATAGGAGGTTGTGAGTCTTATTTCATCATCAAGTTGTGAAGTGTGTTCTCATTAGAGATATTTGGAGGTTTACCCCCTCGAAGTGGTTTGTTATTCTCAGTTATTATCAAGTATTTGCAGCATATTTCATATCATATTCTTCTATTGTGCAAGTTATTTCATAACAGGAGGTGGAGGTATGTGGGATCATTGTGAAATGGAAGGGAACCATGACCAATGGTTGCACACACCGTGATAAACATTGAAGCTTTTGATGTGGATGCGGTGTAGGAAGCAATGAAGATGTTTGCTTAGGAGGTGGTGGATAAAGTGTTTTTGGTACCCACATAGACTTAGTATTTTTATGATTTTTATTTTTCTTGTGGGTTTTAGGAATTTTAGATTTTTGAATGGAATGAGAATGTGGGATGGAAGTGGATGGTTGGGAATTTTGTGATGTGAATGCCTCATTTGACTTGATTTCTTTTTTCTTAGGTACCCAAACCATTTTAGTTTTGGGCTTTACTTTTGGAGGTATGGGCTTATATACTTTTTTGGATGTATTTTGATTTGAATTTTTGTATTGATGTCCTAAGGCATGAGAACCCTTAGGATTTTTGACTTTATAGGTAGAGGCATTGAAATTCTTGCTTTTGAATCCCATGGATATGGTGGAATGGGTGGAAGCTTCATGTTTATACAATGTGTGCATTTGTTGGTCATGATTAGGAATTTAGGGTATTTATGGATGGAGGGATAAGAGGATTGAATGGTAGGGATATTAGGTGTTGGGAGAAGTGGAGGTAGATTAGATGGAGGGATATTAGGAGTTGGAAGCAATGGTGGTAGAGTTGATGGTGGAAGGTGTATGGTCACATGCTTTTGACATTTGTAGGATGATGGAGGTGGAATTGCAACATATGTCTTAGGGATATGATAGGCTTTATGATGGAAAGTGGACTTAGGATGCATGGAGGAAGTACCAACATCTTTAGGTTGTTGTCCTTGGGGTGTAGGTCCAAGGTCATAAGAGTTTGGAGGGACTTTGACATGTATAGGCTCCAAAATATCTTGTTCATGAAAGTCTAGACCTTTACCTTGGTGGTTCATATTTTGGAGTGTGCAATGGACAATAGGACTAGGTGTAGGTGAAACACTAGACATGATTTCCTTATTGGATGGAGAAGATAATGGTTGTGGTTGTTCAAAGGAGGAACATTCATGAATGAAGGTAGAAAGACCAATAGGATATGATGGAGGACTTGCAATGGGATCGGTAGTGGGTGATGGGGGATCATTAGGATCTTGATTAGCATTGTGTTCACTTAGATCCAATGTATTTGTTTGATCTTCTATGTGTGCTTGGGAGGCATATGTCTCATCAAGGGAAGTGGATGTTTGTGCATCATGGATGGGTGAGGTGGAAAGCTCTTGACCATGGAATACATAAAATTGGCTAAGAGGATCATCATGGTCTTCTTGATCATAAAAGGGGTCTTCATCAAAAATGGAAGATTGATCATGAATAGTATTAGGTATGTTATGAATGGAATCATTGGGAGGGTGTTGATCTTTATGTGGATGAGGGGGTAATGTTTCCGCATGTTTAGGATTGTGCTCTTGAAATACCTCATGACTTATTTGAATGGAGGTGGAAGGGGATGACTCTTGAATTGGATCAAGTGGTTGTGGATGACATGGTTGGCTTGAAGGACTTGGCATGATGTTTGATGACTCTTTTGTATGTTCAAGAATATGAGTTGGATGACATGGCGATGTTTGATTCCTTGCTAGTAGCCCTTGGGTCACATCCTTTGGAGGTGTAGGGGTGGAAGATGTTGGCTTAGGGTTTTGGTTTTGATTGGATGATGGTAAGGGTGCATAAACTAGATTAGTGTTCCCCTTGTCAAATGGAACATGAGAATTGAAAGGCTCTTGATTTTGCTGCCAAGGTGGACTTGGGCTCCTATGTTCTTGCAGTGATAAGGGTGGATGTGTTGATGTGGCATTGACATGCAAAGAAGTGGATGGATTAGATTGGTATGAGGTGGAAGGGTGATAATGAATGGATAGGGGATGATGTTGTGGTTGTTGGATTTGACAAGTGGCAATGAATTCATTGGCTTGAGCTAGGAGGTGTTGGATTTGAGGTGATTTGATTTGTTGAAAGTTTTGGAAGAGGGTTTGAAGGCTTTGTATGGTTTGATGGTCTAGGGGTTTGGGTACTTGGTGAAGTGTTTGAAGGAGGTTTTGAAGTTGAGATGTTAGGTCTTTGTGTTCGAATGTGGGCATGGTGTCACACATGTGTGTAAGCTCTTGCATATCGATTTGTTCCTCAAAGTATGTAACATCATTCATGTAATCATTAGCGGTGCTAGGAGAAGCCCCTCGAAGTTTGATTTTATGTTTTGGTTTTGTTTCATGATTTGAACTAGAGAAAGGGACTCCTTGAATGATGATCTCGGACTTAGGTTTTGTCTCATGATTTGGCCTAGAGGGATAGCCCCTTTGAGTTATGATTTTAGGCTTATGATTAGGATTGGGCTTGTTTATGATTATGACCATTTTGACAAGTGGTGATGGTGATGATGTGGAATGATAAGATTGGATGACTTGGTTTGATTAGGATGAAATGGATAGGATCTGGATGTGTTGGAAGAACGTGTAGAGTGACTTGTCTTTATGTGTTTGATGTTTAGCTTGATTTGGAAATGTTTAAATGAATGGTCACACATGCACACAGATGAATCACACACGCAAGACACATAAGCAAGTTTGAATTTGAAATTATGAATGTGATTATTAAGCACACACTTAAAGAAGACACATCAACAAGTCCTAGAACTAGTCAAGTGGGTATGGCCAATTAGGTTTCAAACTAATTTGAACAAGGTTGACTAAGGATGATTTGAAAGAAAAATCCTGCCACACAGCCGGGAGAAAGGGGTAACCCACCCTTCACCTTCACTTCCCAAAGGTATAAAGTTCTTTGGGGCTTAGCCAAGAGTGATAAGATTTTAACTTCCAAACAAGCGTGTCTTTCGATTCACACTTCGATTGAGGTCGTCCCTAGGGGTGATGAAATCCCCTAGCAGGCCTCCTATGAAGGGTTTGACAAAAGCAAATCAAGTGAGGTGTTTGTGATCACACACGCACTTGACTCACGCTCACAATGATTAATTTCCCTTAGATTAGAAATGAAACGTGTGTAAAAAAGTTCAAACACTTGTTCTTTTTAAATCCCAAATCAAAATGTGATGGAAGACAGTGGTGAATTTTAGACCAGATTTTCAATATGTGATTGAAGACAATATTCGTTTTAAGAGCCCAAATCCAAATGTGTTTGCAAACAATGATTAATTTTATGCCCCAAATTGAAATGTTTGACAAACAAGATTAAGAGATTAAGGATGGAATGAGTGCACCTGGTTATTCTCGCTTTCCAAATTATTGTTGTGAGTGATATTGCTGCTACTAGAGCTCCTTATGATCACCTACAAGATCAAAAAAATAATATTATAATGCAGCAAAAGAAAAAAAAACAAACTCATCAGAAAATTGCGATTTCAGATACATGTTTTTAACATAGCCGAATTAGATTTTATTATTTGACAATTTTAGTGATCTCAAAAATAAAAACTCAAAGAAGATATCCCTATTAATTTTCTGAGAGCTTTCCAGAAATGTAAAGAAGTCAGCAAAATTCTCTGTTTTGCTCTCAGAAACGCGGATTTATGGAAATCACACAGAAAATGAAGATCGGATTTTTTCGCATTGTTTTTGACCTTAAAATTAAATCTGTAAAACACAGACCCCCATTAGAATTTAAGGAACTTTCCGAAAATGTAAAAAAATCTAAAAAATTCACCGATTTGCATTCAGAAAACCAATTTTATGAAAAAACATAAAATTACGATAACTTCTACAAAAACAATGATACACCCTCAATTTTTTTACTGTAGCCTCTTGAGATGATGCCAAAGACTTTGTAAAAATATTGTAGAAAAATTCGCCACTGTGTAGAAGATATGAAGAAATTGGTAAAACTTGCAGTTTTGTCCAAAAATGTCGATAATGCGCAGCTCCTTTGAAGACGTCCCATTGTCCTCTATCTCCAGTATTTTTGCCAAAGCTCTCCGATTTGTATGCTAAGCTCCACAAAATGACTACTAAAGAACGAGATTTAAAAGTAAATGCATAAATACACTAAGAATGCAAGATCTTGAAGGTTGATAATGGAGGAATGTTGGTTGTTCACTTCAGCAGCATAACGATATGGTAAAGGTTTGAAGGAGAATGATGGATGAAAGATAGAATATTTTGACAGCATAAGGATGTTTGAAGATTCGATCCAAATGGCTTGTGAAAGGTTAGATTTATAGATTTTCGAAGGCAAAAGCTTAGTTGGCAAAGATCAATGGTTGAGATTCAGTCTGGTAAGATGAACGGTATAGGATTTTCGAAAGTTGAGTGAGAGAAGTAGAAGGTTTCCTCTTTTTCATTTTTTCCCATTTAGAACTAAAGGAAAGTTGTCGTTTTGAAGAATGAGTTAAAATGAGATTTCATAATTAAATAAATAAACTTACTTAATTATATGTGAAGATGAGATTAGAAAGTCACATAATTAAATAAGCAGTATTTAATTATGTGAGAGAGATGGATTTAGAAGGAATTAAATTAAATATTTAAAATATTTAATTTAACTATGAGATGAAGAGGAGGAATATTCCATTTTTGAATTCAAATTTTCAAATTTCGAATAACATGATAATCAAATATAAATAAATTATAGAATTTATTTAATTTAATTATGAGGAATATGGAGATGGTAATTAATTAAATAAAGTTCTTTATTTAATCAATGTAGAAGAATCATAAGAATGAACAATATAAATAAATAATTAAATTTATTTATATGTAGATGACTTTAGGAGATTAATTAAATAATTTATATTTATTTAATTAATAAGCTTGATTAACATTGACCATTTTTAGACATATACACATAATATCCCTTCTCAACTAGTGAAACTTCTTCCATGGACTTGTGCCACATTTAATTCTTGAAATATAATGATTAGATACTGTTGAGGACTTATAACTCCTTCATCCTAGGCATCCATACCTCAACTTTCTTTTGACCTCAAATTATTTCCAAATTTGTAGTTTGATTTCATCTCAATCTATCTCTTCCGATGAGCATTTATATAGTTGAGTAACAATTCTTGTTAAATCATGTTGGCTTGATATTATATTCCAAAAGATATCCAACAATTAATGTGTAGATAGTTACTAAACATGAATGTTTTTTGTTTAGCTCTAAAATTGAGGAGCATAGTTTCGTTCATAAATCATCCATTTCATATTTCATGGGTGTTAATCTTGCCTTATATGAACAAGAATATTGCCTATCATTTTCTAAATCATCAATTATAATAACAAATTGATCTTTCGAAACAATTATGTAAGGAATTGTGTTGTAAATATTTCTCTCTTATTGGTCAAAAGCCTCTAACTTTTCTTGACCATTCCAATATCTTTCACTAATAATTTCAATACCTTAACCTTTAACTTTTACAACCTTGTTGTGGTCATTGAGTGTGAGACTTCGGTTAAAAATTTCTCTCATACAAAAATACATCATTAAACTTCGTTGAATAGGGTTCTTATCCAAGTCCATCTTCTCTCCTTCTTTCCCCCCTAGTGTTTCCAAGACAATAAATCATCTTTGATCTTCATGCAATCTTCTATTTCTTCTAATTTGATTGAAATATTTGATATTTTTCCTCGTTGGCTTTTGATAGTTGAATGATTATTACTTGCTTTTCTTACCCTCCACGGTTTACCTTAAATATACTCTTTGTTTCCAAAATTGGATTCATCAAGCTTTCTAATATCTCAGAATCAACAATTGGATCACAATAATGAGATCGAATGAATAATCAACAATTTTTTCCAACTACAAGATACTTTAGTATTTCATTCCAATTCTCTTTTCCATGTATTCTAATAGCCTTTTAACCATAGTAGAAGAATATCCCATAACTGCAAAGCCCCATTTGTTGATTTATTTAAATGAGTTTTCCTAAGGAGATCCCCATGTCAAATGTGTCTTTACCCTTGTGAGTTGTTTCTTTTTCTAACCTAATTAGGTCTAACAAAGGTTAGCCTACCCCCTGTATACCTCTTTGGTTGATTTTGATTCACAAAATGTTGACTTTCTACTTCAATTGAAGTTTTCCAATTTATGCTAAAAATTATCTCTCTTCCAAATAAAGCATTCGTACGAATGGATATAACCCATACTCATAGACTCATAGCATCCTTATTTAATCCACAATCCTTGACTCTTTGCAACTACAGGTTGCTATTAATAAGAGGGAAAATTACTTTGTTTTTCTTTCTCACCCTCAGAGTCATTTAAACAATTTTGGTAGGGTGAAGGTACTTCATCGATAATTCCTTCATAACCTTCCTACTAAACATTGTTGCATAGCTTCCACAATCTAAAGGTGTCTCTTAATGAGTTGTTGGTTTAGGAGTTTGAACTCCAAGGATGATTCTTTCCTAGTCCCAAATTTAGACAAGTTTTAAGGAAAATTATCTTTCCTTGTTCTTCCTTTCCCTTGCCATCTTAGCACAAAAATATTTCGGACGCTTTCCACTGATAATGTTTACGTTTTACTTACGTAATGAGCTCATAGATTCCATTGTTGAACCTAATAGCTTTGATACCACGTGTAACAGGCCCAATGTTTTACCCAATAATTTTTACTAAGTTTTACCCACAAGTGAATAGTTTAAGAAGCTAACACTTAGCAATAATTTTTTCTTTTCTAATTCAATAACAATATGCACATTTGAAAAAACCTCATTCCAAACTTTCCCGTTGCATTACAATGAAACATTACAAAAACCCAAATAATGATTTCATATTACATAATTTCATGATAATATTTCACATTTACAATTTCCATAAAGATGGATATATGAATACATACATAGCTTCTAAAAGCTTACTGAAATAGAAATAGAAATGGTCCCAATGTCCCAAAATTGGTGCATACTTTCTAGATGTCCCCATTCCTTGGTGCATACATTCTAGTTGTCCCTAATACTGGCACATACATCCTCAAATCTTGGTTGTCAATTGTATGAGGGAGAGCATCAGTCAAGCACTTTTCTGCCAACCATAGACATACTACAGTCCCCTACACATCTACCTAACCGATAAGATGGCCCTACCCTTCGACAAAGATATTGGTTTGGTAATCTCATAATACTAGCCTTCCCAGAGCATGGTGTTGTGTCCTACATAACTAGAGGAAGTCCATACAATGGCTACAACCTACATGTATGACAATCCCTGCCTAGTATGCAAACTTGGATCACAATGAACTAACAGTGTAAACAGTGACTACTTACACTGCTTTGGCCAAAGTATTCATCACCCAAAATTTAGAGTGGTGGTCACATGCTCACCCACCTTTCTAGCTCAATTTGGTTTATGACCATTCATATGCTTTACATGCATTCCATTTGAAAAGAAAGTGATGACATAATAACTTGACTAACTAGGCTACACCCTTTCCCATGGATTATTCTAACCCAAGAATAACCAAGTTATCTGCATAGATAAACATAATGTCACAACACTAAATGAATTTATTTCAAAAGTACAATCTCAACAATAAATGTCTCCATTCAAGAGTATAATCTCAACAAAAAATGACTCCCATCAAAAGTATAATCTCAATAATAAATAGATCCATTCAAAATTATAATCTCAACAATACATCAACTCCAATCAAAAGTATAATCAACAATCAAGTGATCATAAACAATCTTAAAACCTCTACATTCAGTATGACTCAAATATTTGTATGTTCACAAAGTTCACTAAATTTGCATATAATCTAGAGGACATTATCAACCTGAGAGGAGTTATGTGCTTTTTCACCTTCAAGTCCTATTCCCAATATGACTTTGGGTTTTTGGAATATTAAATGTTGATATAACAATCAAGTACACACCCTAACCCTAGAGAAAATACTCCCTTCCTACTTACAGGGATATATGAGTAATCAATCAAGTTTAGATAATCAACATGGTTTGCATAACATCACAACCTATCAATGATGACTTACCTATCATGCCATCGTTCTCGTTGAATTACTAACCTCATTTTCCACAAAGGTTTTCTTAACATCATAAGCTAACAATTTCAAGATAGCAACATATTCCACATTTCACTTCTCATGGAACATCCATATAGTCTTAACAACTAAGTATAGTTCTAATATCATTATAACCACGCAGTTCTGTTATAGTATATATATATATATATATATATATTTCCAAATAAAAGGGTTTCACCAATTCAAGACTCAACCAAGAATCACACAAGATTATCCCAAACTAGGACATAAACCTAGTTCATAAAAGCAACTTAACGTGTATTCAAATCAAACCTTTCCAAACAAGGCATTCATAAATAAATAACCTTTAAATCATAAAATAATAAAGGAATAGAAATCAACATGCCTATAATAAAAGCTCCAACCGATATTACTTCCTCCCTAGATCAATTCCATAATCTCGCTTGCAACTTCTTCTAAGTTCAACCTATCTTCCACCTATAGCCTCTTACCAATTCTCTCAACAATTGCAAAATCACAAAATAACTCTCTAATTCTCAAAGCTCTCAAAATACTCTCACACAAAAAATACAACAAAATAATAGTGAAGAAATTCGAATGGAAAGTGTGTAACAAATGGTAGAGAGAGCACCTCTATATATACTAAAATTTGAGCATCTTAATGCTACTAATAAGCTATAAAATCTGCCACCACTCAAACAAAAAACAAAATGCATCGACTCAGTTGATATGTGGCTAAACATTTTAAACTCTTAGATTGCAACACATAATAGTCCTCTTATTTCCAATTTTATAGAATGAATGAGTTGACTCTCTTTTTGTGACAACATGACTCTTTTACTGAGTCAAGGTACAATGATGCGTTACTACAGGTTTCTTTTTTTATTTGCAAGTTGACTACCCTTACAAATTTTTGCCATCTTTGCATTGACTGAGTTTCATGCTTATCATATGGCTTTACCTGGATATGGCGCATGTATTAGACTTCTATTGGTTTCCACTTTCTACAGATTTTAGCGCCACCTTACATACTTTAGCACCCTTTTCATGCATGGTTTAGACTAAGCCAACAATGTTAGAAACTGTATTTGTTTTTACTTGCAATTTTGAACAACATTTACTTCAATTATGCGTTGTGCAAGTCTATTGACTTATTCTCTTTATGCGCTTTATGTGCGCAACACCCAATACTTAGTCGATACGTTATTTTATGCACTTTCCCTATTTCAATAGATATCACTTACTTTGCATAATAACTTGTATACTATGTGCATTGCATTGTCTCCTTCTCTTACGCACTATACATGTACTATATTTAGCTCATCCATTTACCAATGTATTAGACAATGCAACAATACATTATTTATGCATAGCTTATGGTTCAAACCCATGTTTTGAAAGTATTATCATGCACATATATAAGCACTGTCTCATGTTTATATTATACTAGCTTTTATACCAGCCTTTCCCAACGCATATGGTCCCCTTATATATGTGCCTTCATTGCTTAATAACATTGCAAATGTATTTAAACATTTAATATATATTATAATATATGATTATTATAATACATGTTAATATATATACTTATCATTTACAATCAACATAATATATATATATATATATATATATATAAGGCCACTAATATATATTTATATATGTATATATATACATACATATTAACATTCACACATTATCATTAATATAATGATTTATACAAATATATGGGTGCATATATATAATTATATTAAATACATATTGATCAATCACACATATATTATATTTATGTATAGATCATTGACTGTATACATATGTGTATATTTAACACACACACACACAAACACACACACACACACACACACACACACACACACACACACATACGTATCTATATACTTATTCACAACCTTCAAGTATCATAAAACTATCAAAAACATTTAACTTCATATGTCAAGATGAACAAAAGGAAACATAAGCAATTAACCCAAAAATTCCTATTAATTGAAAAAAGCAACCACGTGGTTTAAGACATGCCAACACTAATTCATCCCATAAACTATGACCAAAGATTAAACTTACCCGATTTCACGAACTTGACTCAACTTAAATATACTAGGATGTGAGTGTGTGTATGCTCAATTAGGCTCATTAAGGGTTACCAGACCAAGATCTTCTCCTAAGTGATACTCCCCCTCTCTTACCTGAGGGCTTGACTCCTTCCTGCTTCTAAGCATCACAAAGGTAGTTAGTTGTTCACATGGAATTAATTTGCATTATCAAAGCATTAAAGTAATTATATTGCAATATATATTCATTCATTGTATTTTCCATCAATTTATACAAAACATAATCATACCTTAAAAAACAATAACATCTTAATGCATATTTAAGCATTTCATTCACTTTTTAAACATATCAAAGTCATGATTTACATTTATCACCATTTCTACTCATGAAGGTAAAAGTAACTTGGTAACTAAGAAATGGGGTGTAACAATAAGGATTTTGTAGGAAACTTTGGAAAAATGTAGGAAAAGCCTACAAAATGAGATGACGGAAGTGGATGAAGTGAAGGGGGAAAATATATGGACCCATTTTGAAAATATTCAAAATGGTAGGGATGAGATATTTCAAGGAGAGGATATTTAGACATTTGTATGGGAAGGGAGATCTAGATCAGCATTGAGATTCCACAAAAGGGGAGTGGAAGGAAAAGTGAGAAATGAGAACAAGGAAGGATGGGAGATTAGGATGAAGAGGAAAATGAATAATATTTGGATAAACATTAGGATCCCACAAAGGGAAAAAAGTGAAGGAAATGAAGAAGGGAATTAGCCTAATAGAACCTCGTGGGAAATTTATGTGGAACCAAACATGGGAATTGGATATTGCATGGGCAGGAAATGTTTGGTAATCCCCAAAAGTATACAAATTTGTACAAACACAAAAACACAACAAAAAATATATACCTCGATACATAATTTTTTAAAATTTTGACAACTTCAAACATATGACAAGGGTATGAAGGATGATGCTAAATAACACTTAAGCTATTTTGACTAGAGGGGAACCCATCAGAAGGTACCTTTGATTTATTATAAATAATGGGTGAAATGATGCATAGAGCACAAAGGAGTTGGGAATTAAGTAAATATTAGTACCATTAGATTGAGTCCCAATATTTGCTCTAGTTGGGGATGTGTGTCTCTTGCAAACATAATAAGAATTCAAATATTTTTGTGTAAACCACAAAAAGAGATATAGAGAGGGGAACAAGACAATCACTATTTATCTTGACCAATAAGTGTCAAGAATGTACAAAGACATAATGTAAACACAACATAAAATATACACAAGGTAGTACATCATTAATCATGAACTGGAAATGGGTGATCCAACAATACTGTGTCTCACTTTTTGCCCAAGATCGACATTTACATCAGTATTTTTAATTGAATCTTCATCTTCTGAGACTTATAGCAGTTAAACCATTAAGAATTTCAAGATGACGCAAACTAGTGATTTGTGGCAATTTTTGTGTAGATTCTAAATATATATATATATTGAAATAAATTATGAATCTTTCAACATCTCCTTTAATAACTTGTTTTAAACAAGAAACAACATTTTCAAAGGTGACTTTGAGTCATAAAACATAGCTTTTTTTCTATAAAGGATAAAATTCTAGTTTTTGAAATATAGATTCTCAACATCAATACGAAGGGAATGAATATTTTTTCATAATTTTTGGTTACATATTTTTTTAATTAATTTTTTAAGTCACTATAACTATAATTTGGACACACATGTGTGTCATATAATATAACTTGTTATGTATATTTTGAAACCCATTTTTTTCTTTTTTGGTGAAACAAGAGCATTAATATAGAGGGAACGAATATTTTTTGATTTTTTTTTACAATGTTTTACTATTTTTAAACCTTTGCAGAACGAAGAGCTCGATGTTTGGAGAAAAACCTATGTTCAGTAAAAATTGAAAATTAAATACATGATAAAATGAAAACATATGAAAATTATACTTGTTAGAAAGCTTGTTTTGAGGGCTACAATCTTGCAAAATATCTTGTCAATTCAAGCTCATTTACAGGTCCAACCTAGGGTTTGAAATTGAAATTTCTAAGGAGATTTTGATGTAGATACAATTTTTTTCATTTTTGGCACCTTCCCTAGAAGGTACCTTGATAGAAGGTCCCCATGCAAAAAAGCCATTTTATAGCAAAAAAAATATTTTTATGTAAAATACCTTCTATCAAAGGTCCACCTTTTATTGAAGGTGTTTTAGTTGCATACCTTCACTTGAAGGTATCTTCGATCAAAGGTTTTACTTCAATCAAAAGTGTGCAAGTAAATTTAGCCTGACCACTCCAAAAATTTCCTCTTTCCAAAAGTGAGACACAGCTCTGTGATTTCACCCAAATTCCATTAAATCTCCTATCATATACTTGAGATAGTACACATTGAGAACACACTTACAATTTCATATGGCCTAAGCCATAATGGGTCAAACGTTCCATGTTTTCCTTTATCCTTTGATTTGACATTCCACATAAGGACCTCATCTTCCACTTGAAAATTTATTTGCAACATTTTCTTGTTGAATAGATATTTTATTATTTACTTGTGTGATAAGGTCTTTTCATGTACAATCCTTCTAATTTCATTGAAATTTTTTAGCTCTAGCATTCTTTGAGAGATTGCATCACTTTATTTTCCTTCAGTATCAAGCAATTATCGATACATTGGTAACTTCAAGGTAAATGGAATCCCGGTATCTAGTATGCAGACTAGTTCAAATGGGATCTTATTAATAGTTGTCTTTTAGGTCATGCTATCCATCCATAGTGCATAATTTAACTTGTCATTCATTATTTTCTTGTTTACATATAAAGTTCTTATGATGATCTTAATGAGGATTGTATTGCTATAATTGTCTTGTTCACTTCCTTGGAGATGATAAGGGTATGAATTCAATCAAAAGTCCCTTAATTATTGTATAAAATTGAAACATCACAAGATTTAAAACACTAGCATTATTAGCTATGATCATTTTAGGCACACTAAACCTAGTTATTATTTTGTTCAATAAGATGTCCAATACAACCTTTGATGCAATTGTATGGTTTGGAATTTCCTCAACTCATTCGATGAAGTAATTGGTTGCTACAGGAATCCATTTATATCCATTGCTTGATCT
>VDFB02338708.1:0-14760 GCA_007258455.2 Sequoia sempervirens | reverse complement strand
CTCAAAATAGCTGACGGACTGCATGTAATTGTGCACTTACTAAAAATAGTAAGTACCTCAGAATCTGATGAAACTTTGCTGAGAGCTGCTGGAAGCACACTGACAACAATGTTAAGCTTGGTTTTCAATTTATTCACTTTACTCAACCCTGAACTGACCAAAAGACTCAAAACCCTAATTCCAGACTTGGCCAAATTTCATGTTAAAGCTCACAGACGAGAACGTCCCCGGAAAGACAGACAGAACGAGAGAGAGACAACAGCAAAAACAAACCAACACCAAACCAAAAGCAAAGCCAAAATTAGGGGGTCCCCATTTGCAATGGGGCGATGTGTGAAAAACGTCACAACACTTGCCAAGGTCCTCCAATATGAGGTCAAGGCAATGAGCAATACAAGGAATATATACTATAAAACAATGATGAGTGCCTATCCATCAATAGTCTACTTGCAACAACGTAATTTTCCACATTATCCGTAACTACTTGCACCACATTCTCCTCACCCACATCAGCCAAAACTCCCTCCAAAGCCTCACAAAGGAATTCAACATTTTTTGTGTTCCCAGATGCATCAATAGATTTGATGAACTTAGCACCATATTAAAATGAAACAAAATCAATGATTCAATAAAACATAAATTAACAATCTTGATTGTTAATCACTAAATCAATGCATTTTATGAAGTAAAATCGTCTGAGGAAGAAATAAGAAAATTGAGCAATGTTTTGTTTCTTCTATCAGTCCAACCATCGGTCATGAAGGTGCAACCCTTATTCCTCTATATGTGTCGCTGCTCCTCTATTGTGGTTTTCACATCAGCCACCTTTTGTGACAAAATGGGGCCCTTTATCTCCTCATCATTAGGGGCTTTGAATCCCGCCCCACAAATAGTAATGGAAAACAATGTTTTGCCAATAAGGAGACATAACACAAATAAATAAAATAAAATAAGTATTGTAAAATGGAGAATTTAAATTTGAATTCGACATAGCTCTAAAAATAAAAATTCAAGAGACAAAGAATCAACTATCAAGCTATATATTTTAAAACAAAACAAAAAGAAGAATTACCTAGCTGCATGGAACAGAATGTTGCAGTAGAACCAAAAGTCTCCAATTGCACTTTTGGTTGCATCATGTTTATCTTTATTCCAACCCATGCTCTCAAGTGAGGTTGGGAACCCGGAGTTGTGCATCGCAAAATATATGAACCCAACCTAGATGCACGAACTCTAGGCCCAATGCTAACACTACCACTGCCATTACCACTAGCACTAACAGCAACTGAAGATGGAGGAAATGAAGGCATGGAAGAAGAAGAATCTCCAAATCCACCAATCGCTGCCATCTCTTCTCTTTGCCTCTTTTTTAATTCTTTTTGCTGCTCAAAGGTTTCCAATTGAACTTGTACTTCATGGATAACCTCAGGAGGGACTTTTGGGCATGGATTAGCATCTCGACCTCGTTTGTGTGCAAGGTGGTATTTCAATCTATTGATGCCTCCCCAAAGCATAGTTATTTTGCAATGAAAACATGTTACCTCTCCTATCTTTTTCCGAGGGGTAATAAGGGCATGTTTCCAACAAGGGTCCTTTCTATTTGGAGTTTGAGACATTGTGATAGAGATCATTTATAAATATAAATAATGCTGCAATAACACATAAATAGAAAAAAATTACCATTCAAAGTTTATAATTAAACTAATATTAAAAAACCTAGGATTTGCAACTATAAAACTATTTTTTATTACAAAAACATCAGGGTTTGTTCAACAAAAAACTTAAACACACCTAGGATTTGTTCTTTGTTTCACTAAAACAAAAAACTAATTTTTATTACAAAAACACCAGGGTTTGTTCAACAAAAAACTTAAACACACCTAGGATTTGTTCTTTGTTTCACTAAAACAAAATACAAAAAAAGAAAGAAGAAATGTAAAAGAGATGAAATTTTGGTTAAAAAAAAGAAAAAAAAACTTTCAAAATTCAAACTTACCTCTTAAATATTTCTTGAAATCAATGGAGAGCTCTTTCCACTCCTTTGTAGACTCCTCTAGATGCACCAAGAGTACCTACAGACCTGCTCAAATGTGATTCAACAATCGGTTTTTGCTCAATCTCCTTGTTGGTTTTCCTTCAATGCAAATAAATTTTGGCTCAAACCTCCTTTTTTTCTTTCTTCCTTTGTGTGAAAATGAAATGAAGTGCCTTTTAGAGTGAAGGAGGAAAATATAAAACCAAAAAGTGTGACTTAAAATGGTTTTAAGTGTTTTGCTATTCACCCAGCCACGACCAAGTCTCTGGATTGGGTTGCTTTGGGGTGGTCTTTGGGGGGGGGAGGGGAGGGCTTCTGGTGGTGGTGCTTCTAGATGGCCTTTTGGTGGAGCTCTTGGTTGGCCTCCTATCGACTCCTCTAAGTGGCTCCCACATTTGGATCTGGCGATTTCTCCCACTCGACAAGAAGATAAAGACAAGGACGATGATGGTTGGGCTCCTCTTGATGTCACCTCGGACCTTACTGATGTATGGGGTTAACTAGATGACAAGTGCCCTCCTCCCACTATTGGCATTGCTCTCGCCGCTTAGTGACTTTGTCTTTGTTTATATTTCTCTATTTTTGGGCTAGGCCCATGTGACTCTCAGGGTGTACCTTCTTACCACCCACCTTTTTTTTCTGGATATGTGTAATATCAATCTTTAATCAATAGTGAAAGGCACTTATTCATCAAAAGAAAAAAATTGTACCATTGAGAAAAGCTCCATTATTAGATTTTATAGGGATCATCTTTTCAATTGTTGTTTCAATGCCAACCAAGTTGCAGAAAGTCTGACCAAATTATGGCACTATTTCTGCATTTGTTGTTTGCCATTCATCAATTGAAAAAAAAAAGTACCAGGTTTCAGCATTATTCATCAAATGAATAAAAGTAGAGAAACCAATCCCAACCAAATTTTGAATTGGTCATTTGATAATAGCAATCAAAAGCTTCAGCATGTTCCCAAATAAGGTATTCACTAGAGAATAGAACTTGACAAAATGGTCCACAAGAAGATGCAATGACAATGTCGTGTGAAATCCAACCATCTTTACTAAGATCACTATATTTACTTTCCAAATCATTTGATTGTAATTATAGTGGCTGTTATCACTTGAAATTGCACCCTGTTGAACCTGATGTTCAACACCTCAGTGTAACATGGGAAGACCTCTAAAGCTCTGGGTTACTTGTAGACAGAGGTCAACCTCCGAAGAAGGCCGGCTTCCTTTGGTATCACCACTTAACTACTAAACCTTTTAAGGGAAAGGGAGAAGGAGTGCATAAAAAATGAAAATTAAATCCTATGGTGATGCACCAAAATTGTTCAAACATGTACAGCTGCTTAACACATAGTTTTCAATCAACTAATAAAAGCTGATATGCACAACTCAATACTCATATGGTACTGCATAAACATTTCATAAGAAAGCTCTGATACATACAGTCCTAGAAGGATGATAAGTTCTCCTCACAACTAAACTATTTGCATCACTAGCATAACCTATAACCTGCAATATACATATCTCCTCTGCTTGAAAGTGTTATTAATGAGACGTATTAACAAGGAATAAGAAAAACTCACATGTAAATATATCAATCATCCAACACACTCAACGAAACAGATACTGAGAAGGAAGAAATTGCTTTTTTTTTTATTGATCTCCAAACGTGAAACTCTACCATACAATGTTTGTAAATGAGTTACAAAACTCAGTATTCTCCTCTAAGGACTTACAGAAGTCACAAAAGCAGAAAATATACAAGTAAGAACTGTTTTTCAAAAAAGGCAAAAATGCCATATATATGAAAACTAAAAGCGTCGCCTTCTTGTTTTTAGGGTTTACAAAATATCAGTTTCTTCAGAAGGGTCGACCCTCAGATCTTTTTAGAAATAAAGCTAATGCATTCAATGTGCATCCTCCGTGTCCATGTCGGCGAAAGATCGCTCCAGGGATGGCCCTTAAGATCTTTTGCGACCATGCATTTAATGTACTATCCTCTGGCCTCCGTGTCCACTCTCTAACTTCCTTGAAGAGCTGCCTTGAATGCCCCTGGAGCATTACCATTAATATCGATCTACTTTTTGCTAGCCGACCTCACAGCTGTCCCTGAGACTGACGGCTTCTTCTTTCTTTCGGCCTTCTTCCTGCTCAAGATCTTTCTGTAGGTTGACTTCCTATGCAAATAGCTTCAGACTTTCCCATTAGATCTCCACACCATTGCTCTCTGAGCTGCTCCATCGCCTTTGATCTCAGAAAAAATCCGTGTCGTTTATGCTCTGTTGATCTCGTTCACAGGGGTAGTCAAACAGTGAAACGGTTGATGGTTCGCCTTTAGTTCCCTCCGATTGGTTGAACATATGCCACGCAAGATCCCAGGCGGTCAAATGTCATTCAGCCAGAATCGCATGTCGGTGAGACACTGGCCGTGTCTCCCCGATGCGATTATGCTCTATAGCAGTGATCGGCATGGCTCACCACTGTCGTCAAGACTTCATAGCGAGTTCCCATTGGTCATACCGATATTCCTTTTTATTGGAAAATCCATCGCTATTGGCAAGACTTCCCTCAGTTGGCGAGAGGTTATACCGAAGGCATCCCCTCTCGGCGAGACCACCTGCTTTCGGCGAGCCCAAAACATTACGCTGAGGGTTCCATTTATCGGCCAAACACCATCGGGTCGGCAAGACCTTTCGCCGACCCCTTCTGTTTCGGCGAGACCCTACTTAGTCGGCAAGACCTTCCGCCGAGCTCAAACATTATACCGAAGGCATCCCTCTGTCAGCAGGACCTAATCCCATTCGGCCAGACTTTATGCCGAAGGAAAACTCTCTCAACGAGACCACCTTCGTTTGCCAAGACATCATGTCGAGCTCCTTTCTTTCGCCGAGGTCACTTCACCTCGGCAAGACCCTACATGGGTCGGCAAGACCTTATGCCGACCCCTTTATCTTTCGGCAAGCTCAAAACATTTCGGGGAGACCACCAGCGGTCAGCGAGATGTTACACCGAGGGCATTTCGTTTCGGCGAGACCTCGCGCTGTCGATGAGACCTTACGCCGATGATGCCTCCCTTCTCCGAGAACTCCATTCTTATGGTGAGACTGCAGTTGATCGGCAATACCTCACGCCGAACACAGATGTCTTGGCGACCTGAGGCAAAAGTCAATCATTTGGCCCCCCTGAATGCTTGAAAAATTAGACCCCTACCTGATTGAGCCCGTAGGTAAAAATCGGGCAACAGTAGCATCACTCAAATTCAAGAATTTGACTCAGCAAACCAAAAGCATAAATGAAAATAAGTTACTTAAGATTTAATCTGGTGCATGCCATTTTTTATTTTTTATTTTGCTTTCTAAAACCAGAGTTGGGGTTTTGGGGGAGCAACACTCCATGGGGTCCACGGGCAGCACCCTTGGCACACTCTTTCTTGCAATATAGAGCATGTTTATGAGGTGAAGCCTCTGTCACCAAGTCAAATTAAAACCTTTGAGGCCACAAGAACCTTCATGACATAGACTCTTTTTCTTCAAAAATTTTAATTTTAAATGACTATTATTTTAATAGTTTATAGGGGACTTCCTCTTCCCCATCCTCTCTTTTCGTGATTATAAATATTTTTTATAATTTTTAATGTAAAAGTAAAAAATGACAAGGCTGACTGTCCCATAGACTATCTTTTGCCTAGTGAAGGTGAAAAATTATTCATTCATTCATTCCAACCATCCTTAAGATGGTTGAGGGATGGTTGCATGTCCCCGTCTGTCCCTAGGAATGCATGGTGTTCCATTCCCGGACACCCCCTGGAAGGAAATGTTCATGGCAGGGGGAGGATTCATCCTCATCCCACAGTCCCCGGGAAGTCCCCATCCCCTAAAACAACAGTTTTTTTCTTGGGGTGCATCCTTGGAGAAAACTGGTTATAACATTAAAAAATAGGAAAATAAACTTTACACAGTTCTATGTAGATACACAATAGTATGATTACCTATGAAATTTGCAAATGTTTACTATCATAAATCTATGTTCCTTGATTAACAAAACAAAATTGTTTAAGTAAGATGAATAGATGAAAATAATTTCCAGTGTCCACATCATTTCATTCAAGACGTACAAGTGTCTCACATGTGTTGCAGCATGAAAGGCAATGGCTTCAACATAGTTGACATCAAGAATTTCAAAAGCATAAGTCTTCTTATAAGTACCAAGTGTCTATGGACCCAAATTGCATTTTTATAAATTAGATTCATTGATAGCATTATGCCCATATGAATGGACATGAAAAAAATTATTGTATGGAAGTAGATGTAGTATGGGTTATGAAGTGCATTGATAAGAACATGGTCAAAACTTGGTTCAGCAACATTGGCTTGACAAGCATTGCCATAAGTTTTGCTTTGAGCATGAAGAGGACTGCCTCACCTATTTAGCAGGGAGATCTTATTATTAATACTCATGCATTCGTCCTTATTAATAGGCAACCTCCATTGTCATAATTGACTTGATCACCAATATTACTCCAACGTTCCTTGATGCTAGCTGGAGCCAAAGCATATGATGATGCTGAATCCTTACCTTTAAGGGTATCACTACCACTAATTCTCAACTTTCCAATATTTAAAACGTCTCTTTGGATTCTCTTCCTTAAGCTGCAGTTGATAAGAACACTTGAGAGAGAAAAATAATACTTTCATAGAGCAACCAATGGGCTTCCTTTGCTTTATTTTAAAAGATGCTGTCATTTCTTTTTCTCTGAAATACTCTAATAGCTAAAGAATTTTTGTTAAAAACAACCAAGGTTGCTTATAAATAAGAAATGTTGGTGATGAAGCTGCCTAGTCCAAATATCTATCCTAGAAATTTCCCTCAATATGCCATAACCGCCAATTCAATAGAGTACATGCTTAACAGTTTCGGGGAGATGACACATTTTTGTCTAAGCCAGACTTAGCCAAAAGAAAGCCAACAACTAATCCATCCCAAAATAAAAAAATTCACCTGAACTTGGATATGTTTGGTTTTAGAAAGGAAGACCAGATAGGATGAAAAATTTTAGACCAAAGTTTCAATCATTTATATATGAATATAGTTAATTTTTTATATAAATAGATACATAAAAGGAAAAGTATTGTGTTAATAAGTGTCAAAATTTCTACAATATCAAAATCTAAACATCACCAACTTTATGTCAAGATATTACTTTGAGACGAGTTACAAATCAGATTAAACTTCTAATTTGAGAAAATCTAGAAAAGATGTCCGAGAGTGAAGAAACACTCAACTCACTAGATGTTCGAGTATATATATAGTTGTACAATCAGACTTTTTTAAATCATTCCATGCAACCAGATCCTCCTTGTGATAGTACATAACCAATTCAGGGTTACAAAAGGAAAAACCCATTGCTTTCAGAATAAAGGAAAATGTGGGTCTCTTTGTATGATCTAATTCAAATCTGGCTTGTAACTCAATCCAAGAGGCCCAACCAATACAACCTCCGGTCTAATATTACAATACCCTTTCTCTCCACTAGAGTGCAGAACCCTCTCTAATCCTTGTAAGGGGATGCCATCAATAGACATAAATCAACATGTGGAACAAAAAGCTAAGGACCTTAATAGTTTCTTAAATACATAATATTTCCAAATAGAGACAAAATACTAAGATCCTTGAACTTTAACAAGGATATTTCTGCAGACTAAGTAAACAAGTAAAAGGTTTGCCCTCATGAGGGAAGTCTATTTACTAATGTTTGATTAATTTTAGAATCCACTTGGAAACCAAGCGTAGATAATCAAATTTTCCAAACCAAGGCCTTCTTGTTACGTGGCAAAGTAGAGAGGGCTATTTTATAACATGTAGATTTTATTATTTATGTTATTTGATTAATGTAAATTTCTAGGATTTTCATTGAAATAGGCATATTATCCAATACTTTTTTTTTTGAATAAAGGGGGTAAAAATTTATTTAATCAAAATTCAACCATACAAACAACAACCAAATACAACCATCAAGGGCTAACCAAGCACACCTTCCAAAAGGAGCAAAACAGACCAAGAGCCCAAAGAAACAAACGCTCGCTAACACCCTTAAGACCCATGAATTTTGTCCTGTAACATGATTCTCAACTTTTGGGAAAAATTCAAAGGAAACTACTCCCAGCTGCCAACATTCCACTCATCCCTATGCTCAAAAGCCCATTTAGCCAAACAATCTACAAGATTGTTCCACTCCCTAAGGATGTGGACAAAAGATACAAGATCCAAAGAATGGTAGAGTTGGAGAATTTGCTAAACAATAGAGTCCAACTGTCAATTACCATATCCAAACTTCTCTTATTTAGCATGCCCAAGGATTTGAGAATCTACTCACAAATGAACTTGTGACAACCAAGAGCACACCCTTTTTCCAATGCAATAAGGATGGCTTGAGATTCCATAAGATTATTAGACTGGAAACCCTGAAAGATGGAGAAGAAGAATTAGACAACCCTTGAACTATCTCTTCTGATACCACCAACTCCAGCATATCTAGTATTGCCCTTGGAGGAGCCATCATTAATTATCTTCAAGACACAAGCAGGAGGCGGTGACCATCTGCCATCATGTTGGATTTTCCTTTTGGGAGGCCTCCTTCCTCTATGGAAAACATTTTGTTTCTTTACACCATCTAAGTCCAATCCTTGCAACAAAATGTAGAAACCCCTGTTCTAACTGATCTCTGAACTGTCTGTGTTTTTGCTTGTTTTTACCGTTTTTTGGTTTTTTTGTGTTTTTTTGTGCATAAATGGTAAAATGCGATTTTGCAAGAATTTACTAATAAATTCAAATTAAATATTGCAATGCCAAAAATGATGGAAACTATTGAAACTAACAATGCCAGACTATTTATTGAACTACTGGAGCGATTACATTAAAGATCTGATAACATGCAAATAAAAAGCAACACTTTTTATTGATGAAAACCTGATATTGCAGCCTGATGATCTTCATGAAATGGTACGGCTGTAATAGAAAACACTTTCTCCCTCCGCCAAATGATCCAGAATGATGCCAGATGAAAATACGCCCCTGTTGGTGAAGACAGAGTGCTCAAAGGTCAAGCACTTTTCCCAAGGTGAAAAGTACGGCCTGGTACAAGGCAGTACGGCCCAGCAACAGCCTGGTATGGCTCAGCAACAGCAAATACAAATCTGTACGGATCTTGAGAATGATATCTAGGACTTGGAAAATGGACGCCAATACTGTAGACCCATTTCCGGATGATTTCCAGACCAAAAACCCTGAAGATGAATCGACTGTGAAGCTCTGTGATAACTTCTGAATGAAGCTATCTCTCTGACTGGTAATAAATCAGCTGATATTTCACAGCCTCTGAACTGCACACACTGAATATTGCACGTTCTCCAATGCAAGTTGAAAACTGGAACCCTTGGCTCTGTTCTCAGACGAAAGACTCAGCAAAAATTCGATTTCAATCATTATGAGCTCAAATCCCAATGAAAACCCTTATATCTCCTCAAAAGTTCGACTTTTCTCAATTAGGCATCATTTAAATAAATTCAAACTTTTCTTTTTAATTTTTCAATAGTTTCAATCTCACTTTTAGTTATAAATTATAATTAAAAGTGGCCCCCTTCAATGATGGTCGACCCCCTTGAGACAAATCACTTAAGTTACAATATTAATTAATATTATAACTTTATAATATAAGCTTCGATAATTAATATTTAATTTAACAATTAAAATATTAATATCTTCCTCAAAATATGTCCGATTCACGAACCGTCTGAAGCTGATGAATAAGTGAGTGATTCTGCACATGACCAAACCATACTGCTAAAAATAGCAGGGGTGCTCTGCTGAATGCCAAATACTGCTAAAAATAGCAAGTCAGGCAAAAGATGTCCGAATGAGCCCGAACGAAAGCCAACTGGTAAAACTTTCACAACCGAAGCCAAGCCAAGCTCCATCAAGACCCTCTATCCATCCTATCAGCCTACGAGGGTCGCATAATAGGCTAATCATAAGCTCTGAGAGATGTCAACTGGAAGGGGACATTCATCCGCCCCTGGAATTGCTTGTCCTCAAGCAATCTCAACCCCGGATGCTGCAAAATATCCTCGCTCTCCTACGTAGCATCCTCCAGCGGCAAATCTCTCCATTTCACCAAATATTCCCCTGATAGTCCTCCTACGCAAGTCTCTCTCTGTCCTCCAGGATAGACTCAGTACTAAGATCAACTTTCCCTCATCATCTAAGGGAGGTAAAACTGCTGAAGGTACCACACGGTGTCCCAACACCTTTTTGAGACGTGACACATGAAAAACATTGTGGACCTTGCTCTCCGCCGGAAGCTCTAGCTCATAAGCCACCTCTCCAACATGCCTCAGGATCCTGAAAGGACCATAATACCGTGGCTTAAGCTTCTTTGAACCACTCTTCCCAAGAGTAGACTGACAGTAGGGCTGCAGCATGAGGTAAACCATGTCTCCCACCTCAAAAGACCTCTCTGTCCTCTTTTGATCTGCGTACTGTTTCTGCTGATTCTGTGCCTTAGCAATATTCTCCTTGAGAGCCCTCATAGTGTCCTGACTCTCCTGCAATAGATCTCCAGCACTCGGCACTCTACTATCGCTCAGTAGCAAATCCAGAATACTTGGCGCCTCGTAACCGTACAACGCCATGAAAGGTGACATCTGAATGGTCATGTGGAAGGTAGTATTATAGCAATACTCGCACAGATATATCCACTTGACCCACGCCTTTTGCTGCCCTACAATATAGTTCCTGAGGTAACCTTCCACCCATTTATTCACTATCTCCGTCTGCCCATCAGTTTGCGGGTGGTAACTAGTGCTCGGTGTAAGTTCGGTCCCACAAAGTCTGAACACCTCCTGCCAGAAGTGACTCAGGAACCGACTATCCCTGTCGCTCACTATGCTCCGAGGCAACCCATGTAGTCTGAAAACCTCACGGAAGAAGACCTCTGCTACCTGTGTAGCTGTGTAAGTGGTGGTGATCGGAAAGAAGTGGGCATACTTCGTCAGCCGATCCACAACTACATATATACAATCCGTCCTTGGGCTTTAGGCAAGCCCGTAATGAAATCCATCGACAGGCATTCCCACTTCCTGTCAGGAATCGGAAGTGGCTGCAATAATCCTGCCGAATATGTGTTCTCCTGCTTGTTCTGCTGACAAACAGGGCACTCATGCACATACTGAAGAACATCTGCCTTAAGTCCTTTCCATGTAAATCTCTCCCGAATCTGTTGTACGTTTTGAAGTACCCGGGATGTCCTGCTGTAGGTACATCATGAAAGGCTCGCATGATAGTGTTCTTCATCTCTGATCCTGGGATCAAATAAATCCTGTTCTTGTAAGTGATCAAGTCATTCACAAGCGTGTATCTGGTGTCAACCATCGATCCCTCAACAATACTGGATGCCCAAGTATCCTTGGCATACTCCGCCACAATCAAATGCCTCCAATCCTCTGTAATGTGAACCATAGAGCTCAGATAAGGCCTGCGTGAGAGAGCCACACATTCTGGGTGCCTTTGATGTAAGAGATATCAAAGTCATATGCCTGCAATTTACTCACCCACTTCTGCTGACGATCATTGAGATCTCGCTGCCCCAGGAAATGCCTCAAAGTGTTGTGGTCAGTTTTAATGCAAAACAAAACTTATCACCAATAAGATATCAGCTTAAATTTGGCTAAGGCATGCATTATGGCTACAGCATCTCCTTATCATAGCAAATACTGTAGAGCCTCTCTGGTCCCCTGAGTTTCCGGCTCTCGTAAACAATAGGGTGCTTGTCCTGCATAAGCACCGCTCCAATGCCCTCACCAGAAGCATCGCACTGAAGCTCAAAAGGCTTTGAAAAATCTGGCAGTGCCAACACTGGACACGTAGTCATCAGTTTCTTGAACCTCACAAAACACTCCTGTGCCTTAGGAGTCCAACAGAATGCACCCTTTTTCAACAAATCCGTCATAGGTGCTGCATGTCGTGAATAACCATTCACAAATCTGCGGTAAAAACCACACAATCCAAGAAATCCTCGCAACTGTGTAAGGTTCTCCGGAGTAGGCCAATCTATAATAGCACGGATCTTCTCAGGATCCATCCGCACTCCCTCTGCACTGATAATATGACCTAAGTATAACAACTCTGTCATCCCCAAATCACATTTGGATTCCTTGGCATACAAGGACTCCCTCTCCAAAATACTAAGTACCGTCTCCAAGTGAGCCAAATGCTCCCGCCATGTCCTGCTGTATATCAAGATGTCATCGAAGAAGACAAGTACAAATCTCCTCAATTGCGAATGGAAGACCCTGTTCATAGTAGACTGGAAAGTTGCTGGAGCATTGGTTAGCCCAAATGGCATCACCACAAACTCAAAATGTCCACAATGACAGCGAAAAGCGGTCTTCTCAATATCCTGCTCACGAACTCTAATCTGGTGATACCCTGACCTCAAATCTATCTTCGTGAAATAACATGCACCATGAAGCTCATCAATAAGCTCATCTATGCGGGGTATAGGATATCTGTTCTTAATAGTCCTCTTATTTAGGACCCTGTAATCTATGCACATGCGAAGGGTGCCATCCTTCTTCTTTACTAGGACAACTGAAGAAGCGAATGGTGACTTACTCGGTTGAATGTGACCCATAGCAAGCAGCTCCTTGATAGTCTTCTCTATCTCATCCTTCAACCTCTTAGGATGCCTGTAAGGAGTAATCATGATGGGCTTAGCCCCCTCCTCAAGCTCTATAATGTGCTCAATGCCCCTGTTTGGAGGTCTCCCTGGTGGAATATCACTGAAAACCTTCTCATGCTTGACTCTCAACTACTGAATGTCCGAATGATACTCAGTCTTATGCTGTCCCTCCTGTATAGGTGCCAATGTGCACTCGGCAGCCCACTCTACCATGTCGTGTCGCATGAGTATCTCCATCCGACGAAAGAAAATAGTCTTGATATTGCTGTCCCGAATGGCCTTCAGGATATGTGTCTTCCCATCCACATCAAAACGAATCTCCATGTCTTTGAGATGAAGAGTGACTTCCTCAAAGGAATGAAGCCACTTCATGCCCAAGACTAAATCGATATCCCCCATGTTCACCACGTAATAATCAGCCTTGAATTCATAGTTATTCAAGCGCAAGGGGAGATCCTTAATCATACGTTCACACCTGAGAGTGTAACCGTTGGCCACCTTAACCCTAATGCCTTCGAACTCCTCAGTTATGAGTCCGCGCTTCTCCACAAATCTAGCATCGATAAAATTGTGGGTGGCTCCTGTATCAAGAAGGGTAATGACCCTTTGTCTTGCCAAAACTCCATGAAGTCTGAATGAACCTTCCTGCTGAATGCTAGATAGTCGTGCCTCCTGAATCTGAAGCTCTGACTCTGCCTCTGCCTTAGGCTCTAAAGCCTCTGACTCTGACTCCTCAGAACTCTCCTGCTGTTTGGAACTCTCTGATTCCGACTCCTCGTAATAAGCCCACATCACTCGATTTGCCTTGCCCTTAGGCCGCAAAGGACAATCATGGTTGGCATCATAGGGACCTTTGCAGTAGAAGCAAAGCTTCTTCCTGCGTAGATCATTAAGAGCCTCGCGATCTAAGGGTGGTGTTGCTGATTTCCCCTTCGAGTCACTCTTAAAATCTGATTTTTCTCTGTTAAAATCTGATTTCTCTCTATTTCTATTGAATCCCTTATTGTTTTGGAATGAAGAACTATTCTTGGAGTTAAATTTGCTGGATGGTGCTGCCAACTCCATACTACGCGCCTTCTTCATCGCTTCCTATAGTGAAGGCGGATCAAATGCTTTGATCCAACCTCTCAATGGTTCCAACAGTCCCTCCATGAAAAGCACTACAAGACACCTCTTTGATATATTAGGAACCATAACTGACAGTCGCTGGAAGTCACCTATGTAAGACTCCAAACTGCCACTCTGTCGCAACTGAGCCAAATCTCTGAAATAGGGTTCTGGATCCTTCCTGTCAAATCGTTCCACCAACCTGTCAACGAACTCCTGATATGAGGTGATCCGATCGTGCTGGAGTGTCACCATCCCGTGGTGCCACCAGTCGTAAGCTACCCCCTCAAGATGCAATGTCGCATACCTGATAACATCCCTCTCAGCCATAGGACGCAATATGAGGAAGGTGTCTAGCTTACTGATCCAGGCCTGGGCTGTAACCTTGCCACTATTGTCGAACATCGCTAGAGTGAGTCTGTTTGTAGCATGCTTCAGATCATTATTCTGGTGTCTAGGTCTCCAATCCTGTCGACCTCTGTGATGTTCTCTCCTTTGTGTAATGAATCTGTCAAAGGTAATCCTCTCTTTGACATCAGGTGGTACTAACTCCCACTCCTCGTTCGCTGCCATAAGTGTATCTGCGAACAACTCCTCATGCTCCTCACCTGCAATAGCCTCATCGGTCTCCTGTCTCACAAAAGTAGGCCTAGTGGGCCTGTTTGCCGTCCGTGAAACAGTCCTACGTGCTCTCCGTGATCTTGCATCACTCCTGTCCTCGTCACGATGTGGTGACGGTCTCCTCGGCGTACCTAACCTCTGGAGTGCCACTGCCAACTGCTGTAGCACATCGTTGGATTGCCGTTGACCTGCTCGTAAATCTCTAAGAGTGTGTAGAACCTCTACATCATCCTGATCCCTAGGGTTTTGAGGAATATCT
>VDFB02338707.1:0-64692 GCA_007258455.2 Sequoia sempervirens | reverse complement strand
AATGAAAATAAAGAATATTTATACATGAATAAGTAAACAAAATAAATGTGCATATAAGGATGGAGACTAGTCATTGCCTGAGAATAACTAGTTTTGAAGGAGTCCTCTCATTCTACTACTGCCCTAGAGCTGCATATGTCCTTCCCAACTCCGTAGTGCTCCTAACTCCTACATCTGGAAAAAACAATGACATTAGAGCAATGCTCTAAGCAATGAAAGATTTCAAACCTTACATGAACACTTACCTATGCATGTATAAACTAATCCCTAAGTGCATTAAATGAGCATGCAAACCTTGGATATCCTGGAAAATAATGAAGTCATCAAACACATCCACAATTTGCATTTATTTTTCTAACTTGTTTGCTTCATGTGAAAATTTAGAACAAGTCTTGCTACTGTTCTAATTCGGTTAAATGCAACATGTGGGGTAAATGTGGCTCCCACGAGGGTAGAGCTCAGCATGCTGGCCTTTGATATTCTAAGAGAAATAGGAAATTGAGCAATTTGATCAAAGATATACAAGTTATCAATGCATTAAATCAATATGGAATCGCACCAATTTATCAACTCTCATTATCAAATACAAAAGGTGCATCAAGTTCAATAATGCATCTCTTAAATAGTGAGGGAGCAATCCAAAGTATTGTCAAGTCCCTCTCACCTTAACCCTATTGGACAACTACACATCACATAGGATGGTGAGCTTTCGGGTCACCAACATAGGTGACATGTGTCTGCCCACTAGGATCAAAGTGAGGAGACAGGGTTAATTGTGGCACATGATTGAAAAGGTAAACAATTGTTGTGGAAATCAGGTAGTAAACATGTGGGGTAACAAACATTGTGAAAGCCATGAAGGTTGGGATAGTCTTGAAGGGAAATGTAAGGACAACAACAAAGAAAAATGTATTTTGACTTTATTGAAGGAAAACAAGAGATGGTCACAAGATATTGCATCCTGGAGGAAGACAAGAATCGAGGGTAGATAGTCATATTTATGAAGATTCCATTATAGGAGGATAGTCAACATGAAATCATCATAGGACAAAGGTGGTTAATAAGAAGCCTGTTAAGAAATTACAACTTTACTCCTTCATTTAGGAAGAGTGCTCTGTATACCATTGGTTTGTCCTTTACTCATTATTCATTTGCCATTAGATCTATGCATTGTTCAATACCTTGCTATCTTTTACCTTTTTGTGATGTTCATAGTAGGATAATGGGCAAAAAGAGCTTATAAAGTCTAATGGACAGTCCCAAGAATTTTAGTAATGAGAATGGTCATGAAGGGGGCAGGTTGAGATCTTCATGGTGACAATGCACAACCCTAGGGGACTATGACGAGTATATGACAATGGATAGACCACCTCAAGAAGACAATGATGCAGTCCTATATAAACCTAAGGTGAGCATCCCTTGAAAAGGTAAAAGACAATGCCATCATCATATGACATGATGAAGTGTTAATCTCTAATTTTTTGAGGCACAAAACATAGCCCAATCAAATTATGGATTAGCATTTCAGGATGGTCTAATCATTTGAAGGTAGATATCACACTATCAATGGGTGTTGTTGGGAAGACATGGCAGTTGAATTAAAAGAGGATTAGATGAACAGTCATCTGAGTGCTAAGATGAGAAGAGAAGAAAAGTTCGGGATTATAATCAAACAACTGTAAATGGAAAAGATTCAAAGAACTTACTACGATGTGGTGATGATTTAGATAGCTTTGACAATTCTATTCAACAACAACTTTTAGACAATGATTTGTCACCACGGGAAATTCCAACCAAAGTGTTTGGAGTTTCATCTTGCAAAAGTTCTCACTTATTCCAATTGCAAAGTCATGGCTCTAATGATTTTGATGCTCTAAGATCCAGTGACTTGACAACATAAAATGTGAAGATAAACATAGAAAATAACCCTTCTTGTGGCTGTAAAGACTCTATTGGTCATCTGGACCAAACTACAAGCAAGGTGCATATTGTCAAAGGTGTGAACAAACTCAACCATCTTTAAGAGAAATAGGATAGGAGCACCAAAATCGCTACCTGCTATAGTGAATATCTCATCTGATGAAGAAGATGACTATAGTCCTTCAAAGGAAAAAATGTGATTATGGATGTCAGAATTTAAGTAAGCAACATCATAATTATGTTTAGTTACAGAAAGAGTTATCTATAGTTGATGAATCTAGATGTTGCTTCATAGATGCTAGATGTGAACATTGTTATGGATCTAGACAACATGGAGGAGAGGTTGCACAATTTTTACTTGGTCTTGCACAAAATTCAACACATGTGGGCTACCCCACAATATTTCTCTAATGAAGAATGTAGTGTTCTTGTGAGCAGACTAAAACCGTACTTGAGGGGAAATGAAAAGTCTCAAGAAATACTGGTGGAGAAGTAAACCAAAGAAGTTCTTAGGTAAGAGAAATGAAACTACAACTCTGGAAAAACACAAATCACTTGTTTTTATGGGGTTTTGTTTTATGATACATTAGAACTAGATGTTCTTTACAAATCCATAACCCATTTTGTGTTTCCAATTTAAAAAGAAAATATAGAGTACAAGGAATGTTTTCTTCTTCCCTAACAAGACCCCACCTGGGTCTATTTCAAAATAATAAATTCAAGGGTATTGAAGGAGAAATTGCATGAAGTTTTTTTGTTTTCAGAAAGAACACAAATCCAAACCCATTTTGTTTCATTTTCATGGTCGCTAAAAGGAATTTGTTCCTTATGAAATAAGAAAACCCACTTGGGCTTTTTAACAAGAATTAGAAATTTCTTCAAATTAACAGAAATCCATATGGGTTCGAGCAAAAATTGTAAAATACAAAATATTGAGGAGAGTTTGTAAGATATTCAAAACAAGAAAAAAAAATGCAAAATCCAACTTTTCTTTCCATGGCCGCGGCCAAAAGAACAAAATTTCTTCACAAACAACAAAAAGCATTTAGGGTTTTCATCATTTAAATGTAAATGTAAAAGAGAAACAACATTCTTTGCTTTATTCTTCAGGAATGGAGGCTTGAATGATTCATTTTTTGATTTGGAGGATCTTCACCAAAAATTGAAGTTTCCCATTCTCTCTAGAAATGACATCATCAGAAAGAGGCTGAAATTGTGACTCCAATGCAACTCGAACGGAATAAAACAGAGCTATGGAACCCAAGATATGCTCGGTCAAACCTTGGTCAACCAAGGCTCAAGTTAGAGAAAAAAGGGTCAAAATTTGACATTGTCAAAAGTGGTCAAAGTTGGCATCATCACAAAGAGCTCATCGAGAGATTTCTGACAATGTTCGTTTTGCATGATTCAAACTCAGTTTTATCGAGTTATGAGTAGTCAGAGTTCATAGTTGACTAGAGTTGACTAGGTATAGTGATGACATCAACATGATATCATCATGTTGACATGGAGCATTCAGACTCTAACACATGGCATCTAAGTCAACAAGTCCCCCATTCTGACACGTGGCAGCCCAGTTAGCACCACGTCATCAGTCATCATCAGCCCAGTCAGCACCATGTCACCAGTCATCATCAACCCAATCAGCACCACACCACCAACAAAGACTTTGACCAGTGAATGAAAGCGCGACACGTGGAAATCCACTCACACCATTTCTCCTCACTTTTTCCCCCGCGGGAAATTTGGTTGTTAGTATAAAAATAGAATAGGGGGGATTCGACCCCCCAACCCTGCACCTCTGAATTGTTCACGCCAACCGTTATTCCAAACAACCCGTGCTCTACTATATATGGTGGAAAATTCCTTTTGATAAGTAAACAGTTTCAATTCATTTGAAAATTTTGGTTGGTGGGTATTGAACCCCAAACTGGTCGATCGACAAAACTTTTATCCACTGCTATGCTATTGGTGGCATTTGAAAAATGTGGGGGTTGTGTTTTAATTGACAAATTTCTAAGCTCGAACCCCTATCAAGTAACCTATAAATGGTTATTTGTTAAAAAACTAAGCAAACAAACCCAAACTATAATACCCTGAAAAGGTGAAAACTTAAAGGCTTCAAAACAAATTTAAATATGTTTTTAGGGGTTTTTTATTTAAAAGGGGATATTATTGTTTTATATGTAAAAATGGGAGATTGGGAAATATTGCAAAATCATTTGGTTATGAACCAAATTGGGTGAATTTTTTGTATAAAAGGGGGTAGTGTAGGATGTGAAAATCTAAGTGGTGATGGAGAGGAAAAATACTTGGTGAAATTATGCTCAAATTCCATGCTATCCAGGGACTGAACCTGCACACTTTGAAGGAGAGCTTTTCAAATTTCTTTATACTAGGAAGAACCTATGCTGGATTTTGTAACTGTTATTTTGGAGAATTAATCAGATCAGTCCACTAATTTGAGAGGGGCTCAAAGACGCATTCGTTCTTACGATGAACTCTGTTATCAATTCTGTTTGCATTCTCTCTCTCTTTTCTCTCATTTTGAATTTTATCACTTTGTTATTTCAGTTTATTTAATCATATTCATGTGTTAATTTTGATTAAGTAATTTGGATTCATTATATTGTAATCATTACGCATTCAACGCAATTTTCATATATCTATAAAACAAATCAAGTTTGGTATCAAATATTTGTGTGACTAGTATTGTAGAATTGGATGCTAACATGTTCTAAGAAACAATGAGGTGTAGGCGAACTTGAAGAATACAATCCTGAGATCAACAAACAAAGTACTTTTCCAAAGATGGATGAAATTGAAGTTGGGAAAAGAATTGAGCAAGAGCTTGATGATAAGTCTTTCCAGTGAGCCTTTCTCGACATGAAGGCTATGGTGGAAGAGGTTTATGCAGAAAAAAGAAGTGCAAAAAGGGAGATTCTTTGAAGTGAGAAAAGAAGGAATATTGAAAGGAAAAAGGAGGAAAAGATCCAAAAGCTCCATCTCCTCCATCTCCCCCTTCTTCTCCATCATTCCCTTCTTCTTCTTCCTCTTCTACTACTGTTAATCCTTTCAAAAGCAAGCCTAAGCCTATTATCAAACTAGATGTAAAATTTGAATTGCCTAAGTACTGTGGTGAGTTAAATGCAGAAAAGTTAGATGATTGGATCCAGCAAGTAGAAGTTTATTGTAGGATTCAAGGCCTAATAGAAGATGCTTCTATGATCCAATTAGCCAATCTTCTATTGGGAGGTACAACTCTCACCTAGTGGGAGAGTAGGACTCGGGAGGAAATTGCTCACCATAGTAAGGTTAATATGACTTGGATGGAATTTGTTGTTGTCCTTAAAAAATAGTTTTATCCTTTAGGTTATATGCAACAATTAAAAATGAATTGGAAAACCTTTAGGAAAGGAAAGGATCAGTTTGTCCAAGATTACACCCATGAGTTTAGAAAATGGGCTATTACTTTAAATGTTCCATTGTATACTCAGGATACATTACTTAAGTATGTATAGGTGGTTTGCATTCTTACCTAAGACATACTATTCTAATGTTGAGTCCTAATAATTTGGATGAAGTGTCAATCCAAGCTACTCATTTAGAGTCAACGGGTAAGAACACTTTCAGTGATAATTTCTCAAAGAAACCATCTAAGTCTGAGGGGAAGTCTAAGGGTAAAGAAAAAGACAAAGATAAAGGAAACAGGAAGAAGACAACTATAGTTAAGGAGGGTGATAAGCCCACATGCTCCCATTGCAAGAAAGAGGGGCATGATGATTCGAAGTGTTGGAAGTTGCATCCTAAATTAAGGCTGAAAAGATATAGAGGCAATAAAGGAAAGCAAAATACTATTGTAGTGATTCAACAAGATCTTGGATCCGACTCTGGAGATGAAACTTAGATTGTTGCTTTTGGGGTCCAAGGTAAAGGAAAAGGTATAATTCTCTCTTTTGATGCAAATGTTTATAATACAAATGCAAGTACATGTAAAGTATGGGTATGTACAGGATCATCATGGAAAAACCATGCCCTTAAGTGGAAAAAAAATCAAAAAAATCAGAGTTAGGCATCTTGGCATAAACATTTGAATAAGTTATCTATATTATTTAAAAAATATGTAAGAATATAATCTGTAGCAAATTGAATGCAATTTCTAAACTACTAGGTATATTTTAAAAAACTATTTGTGAAAATTTGAAATTTCAATGCAATAGCACTTAAATTTCAAAGGAAAAATAAGTAGGTGCTTGCTTTAATCAACCTAACCATAATAAAATGATAATATTTTTTTATAATATTTAGATATAGAGGACTCCATGTCCTCGATGTGATGCATATTTTTTTGTAATTTTTCAAAGTAAATAATTAATTATGAATTTTGTATTACAACTTTAAAAAATATAAAACCTGTCCTGGACCACTCAACTTAATCAAAATTTCAAGAAATTTATCTTTTTAATCCTATATAGTATGCAAAGCATAGAATGTGACACATGTTTCAGATTCAAAAATGTGATACGCTTTGAAAGTTATAGATGTTTTTCAATCATCCTATCAATCAAGACTTTAGCCGTAATTAAAATAGAAAATGAATAATAATAATTTATTAAATTCAAAGTAAAGCATAAGTTATAATGGTGGAAAGCTAAGAATCTACTTTAAAAACCCTTTCTCGTTTCAACAATTTTGGGTAAAAAAACTGCCTACCACATACCCATCATATCGCCACTTTTTGGCCCATCATGATCTTGCACATACCTATATCTACTCCTCCTAAAGCTGATAAACAACAAAATGAATTGTTTCATATTCGAGTTGTAACTAAGCACACTAAGATTGACACACTATTTGATATGGGTTCTCAAGTAAACTTAATGTTTGAAGAGGTGGTAAAGAAACTTAATCTAGCTACAACACCTCATCCAAAGCCATATCAAGTTGGATGGGTTTACAATGATGCTCAACTGCAGGTAATGAAACAGTGTAAATTGAAATTTTCTATCACTGCAAACTTTGTTGATGAGGTAGAAGTAGATGTTGTTCCTTTGGATATTTGTGGGATTGTGTTAGGGAGTCCTTATCTATATGATAGAAAATAAATCATTTATAGGGGGGAGAATAAGTATCATCTTTTATGATGACATAGAGTACATTGTACATGCACACAGTTAAGACTAATCTTGCACTAGTTAATGTTGGTCAAATGAAAAGGTTGGTCAATTCTAGTAAAAACTCTGAATAAATGAACAATCTCTAATCCAATTGTTAATCACCAAATCACTAAGATATGATACCAATTGGTGAGATACAAGGCTTTGACTACTACAATATAGAAATCTGAAAATTGTATGCAAATTTGTAAATAACTTTTCTTAATCCTTGAAATACCATGAAGAGATTCAACTTCTTTATGATGCTAAAATCAGCCACTCTAACATGCTTGATAAAACCACCTTAGATGAACTTATAACAGCAATAACATCACCATAAGATAGCAGCAACAAAGAGGCACAAATCAGCAACATAAGAATGCAAGATTTCACAACACAAGGTAGCAATGGAACAGAAGAATAAACTCATAACACAGTGTTTACGTGGAGAAACCCTTGCGGGAAAAAACTCCACCAAGAAGAGAGGCCCAAGTTGTATTATCTTCAAAACAAGATTACAATACATCCACTTCCAATCTCCTCTTGAGTCTTCAATCCTGCAGCACCCTGTTACTCTTGTTACACTCTCTCTCAAACTTCACTCTCAAGTCTCATATTTATACAAAATGAGTACCCACCAAAGGAATTCGTGGGAGATGGATAAAATCCAATATTTCTATCTTGGGATACACCAAAATTATCTTCTTACATATTCCCTTACACTTGTCATAGGCATCTTCCCAATATAGGCGCCTAGAACCAAGAATAGGAACTTACAAGATAATAATAGTTGTCATATGTTGTCATAGAATCTCTTACACCTTATGACAGTTGTAAGTTGTCATAGATGCTCTTACAAACTTATGACATGCGTCATAACAGCCCAAAAATACATTTCCCAAAGATAGGCACCAAGATTCTCCACCTCACCTCATTTACTATTTACCAAGATTCCTTGAGCAGTAAAAGTAACTCTGTAATAAACTGTCGGTGAAACTTATTCATCCCTTATGGGTAATTACAAATTAAGAATAATAAATGGAATAAATACAATATTGGGATTTACAAGGTTAATGGCACCTTATCCCAACATTCTCCCACTTGACATTATACATTGTAAATCAACCCATAGGAAATCTCAACAAGGGAATAAACATCCCTTAGCCAACCATGTACCATTGATTCTTCAACATGCTTTTGTGCTCCAACAAGATACCTGCAAAAGGAACCATGATAACCACCATCTCAAGCAAGAAATCCTCACATCATATTACCCATGATAGGACAAGGAATATGCCATGGTGAAACATATCAACTGTCACTGAAACCTGCACCAATCTATACATGAACACAAGCATCAAATTCAAATGATAACAAAAGACTATGAGTGACTGCCACACTCATACCAAAATTGGAATAGCAACCACAACAAGTTGCTAGCTCATCCAAAACTATCCATACCACAAACTAGGGTAAACAAAATTTCATAGGTAGAACTTCATGCTATCAACATAGCAACCCAAATCTGCAAACAAGTCCCTGTATATCCACCATCCCGCAAAAGAAGACTCCAAGGTAATAACACACATAGACATGCGATAAAAAACCTCTAAAGTAACTCACTGCAGTAAAATGTAACCAGTCCAAGAGAGGTGCCCCTCTCATACAGAACACATATACCTTTTGGAACTCCCACTGCATAGGTAATGTCAAATCTGAAAACAAGATCACAACATTAACAAGTCCTCCTATAGCACTTCACATAGAGGATGTGGCTAACTCCTCTATCATAGTGTCAAAGAAGCATACAATGATATGCAAAATACATCTCTCATTACTAATCCAAATAACTCTCCCAAGTCCTCCAACCAATGAAGAAAGAGATCAAGGAGCTACCAAACTGTTGCCAAAAAACAATGAAGTACAAACAACAACTCATAACTCCATTCATGAACCTCAATTCCATAAACATAAGAACCTTCAAGAAGAAGACAATATTCCCATAAAGAGAGAACTTGCAAATCAAACCATCTCCTTATACCACACTAACATGTGCCAAACTGTGTAAAGTAAGATCTCCTTCAACACTCCCAAACTGAAAGGATATCAACATCTAACCATTCAACTTATAATGAAACATGGCAGAACTTAGATGTAAACCTCTCACAGAAAGTAGATCAAACTTAGCCGAACATTCCCACAACATAAGGGAATATGCCCAAAGCCACTAACCATCTCCTGTACCTCTCCTACCAAATCCAAAGTTCAAGATTGCAAGGAGAACAACGGAAATACATAAAATCATGCATCTACTTCTCAACAATCCCTCAGAACTCAACTTTCAAGATTAATGCATAAGAGAAGACAAGATACATATAAATAATGCATCTAATAATCAGGTGGGCAACACCTCTTAGATCATTTACCTGCCGAGTAGACCAAGAGTGGGATACAAGATTGTCCTATGCATACAACACCAAGCAATATAGGCTTTCAATAAAGACAACCTTCTCATTAGGTCTATGATGGACTCACATCCATTTCCAGGTGTAGGCTCCTCGGTCTTTACTGTTGAGAAACTTTTATAACAAGTAACCATTCCAACACATATCTCTTAACATAAGAAATATCCAGCCTAACCCAAGTCTCTCTAGTATCCATGAGCACCCACTAATCAATCCATGCCAACTTCAAATGCAACCTGCAAAATCATGAAGCTCCAAGCAAATGATTAACACTCAAAACCAAAGAGAACTACATCCTCTCCAAAGGAAGAACAATAACACCTTTACCAAAGACTCTAAAGGTCCTCCATGAAACAAGATGTTAAAACCTCTTCAAATCACATGAAGATAACCATATCCTACCAAAGCTCCCACTGAACTGTGATACTGAGCTATACATGGCAACAAGATAAATATCAAACCATCACTGTCAAAAGCTCCCACTGAAACATGTAACCAAGCTATCCATGACATCGTGATAACCATCTCCTAAATGAAGATCATCCATGGCCTCAACACAATCAAAGAATCCGCTATATACAACACAACTCCCAAAAGGTCAAGAAACCATAATCTCCAAACCAAGAAGATAGAACACACTGTAACTGCACAAAACTCCCACTGAAAGTGATACAGAGTTGTATACATGGTATCATGATAGACATCATTACCAAAACTCCACTAAAAGTGAACAGAGCTTTTCATGCACCATAACTTACTATTATAGATTCTAATGAATAATTATATCAGGTACTCTAAACCATCCTTCTGTCTCACTGCAATAAACATACCAATGTAATCAAGGTGACCAACCAAATACAATCCTCATCAGACAATTTACAAGATCTGCACTCATGCAATATCTCAAAGGAGAAAAACATGGTCAGTGCTCCAATCTCAAATAACTGAAAAATAGATTCAACCCCACATCAGTAACATGCAGAATAGAAGTAACCAAGGAATAACATGTAGATTTCCAAGACTCAAACACCAGGATCAACTGTAGACCTGATTTGCCAAACAAATCCACATAAGAGTATCCATAGATCATAAGAACCCGTCAAGCAGCCCTGCAAATCTGAAATTGTTTTCATCCAGAATACTCTAAGAGTCTGAATACAATCTTTCCACAGATCTACAAACCACAGATTTTTGTTAACATGTAAAACCTGTAAAACCATCTCTCTGTAAATCTGAAATCACTTAAATATCCAGATATTCACACTATACATGTCATCTAAAAGAATGAAATATCACAGATCTACAAATCAACAGTTTTTTTTTTTTTTTTTGTAACAGGAAAACTGTAAAACCTACATATCCCAAATAACATGAATATGAAAAAGGAGGAACCAGGTTGTCCAAGAGTTTCCATATCACTAAAATACCAACTCCACAACCCACATGCAACCAGTGGCAAATCATCCAATGCTTTCATGTAACCAAGGGCTAAACCCATGAATCCAACATAAGCACTCCATATTATAGTCCAAAAAATAAATGTTCTTCCATGTAACTAGGGCACCATAATCAACCACCCAACATGAAAACCCATTCACTTCACATGACCACAAGGTAAAGGAACATAACCACCATGCAAGAGGATACTCACATATTGCCAAACCGGAGCTCCAGATCACTACCACAAGATCAACTCCATGAAGATACATAACCCTGAGCCTCAAAATCCCACTGTAGATCTCATTGACAATATCCTTCTGAGAGTTAGATACCATGGCTTCCAATCTCACAAATCTGCAAAGCAATGTCAACATACAGAACATCCACTGCAGCCCAAAAACCTCCAACATTCTACAATTCCTTCCAACAGATTCACAAGCTTTACAAGCTAAATTCAAAAAAGAAGGAATACCCAGAACCAAATTACCATGAATCCATCACATGCAAGCACATGCAAGCAACATGCAAGTCCATGCAAGTACATGCAACTCACATGCAAACACATGCAAGCTCATGGAAGCAACATGCAAGTACATGCAACTCACATGCAAAAACATGCAAGCACATACGAGCACATGCAAGCCATGGAACAACCTTAAGCTCTGATACCAATTGTTGGAATAAATGAACAATCTCTAATCCAATTGTTAATCACCAAATCACTAAGATATGATACCAATTGGTGAGATACAAGGCTTTGACTACTACAATATAGAAATCTGAAAATTGTATGCAAATCTGTAAATAACTTTTCTTAATCCTTGAAATACCATGAAGAGATTCAACTTCTTTATGATGCTAAAATCAGCCACTCTAACATGCTTGATAAAACCACCTTAGATGAACTTATAACAGCAATAACATCACCATAAGATAGCAGCAACAAAGAGGCACAAATCAGCAACATAAGAATGCAAGATTTCACAACACAAGGTAGCAATGGAACAGAAGAATAAACTCATAACACAGTGTTTACGTGGAGAAACCCTTGCGGGAAAAAACTCCACCAAGAAGAGAGGCCCAAGTTGTATTATCTTCAAAACAAGATTACAATACATCCACTTCCAATCTCCTCTTGAGTCTTCAATCCTGCAGCACCCTGTTACTCTTGTTACTCTCTCTCTCCAACTTCACTCTCAAGTCTCATATTTATACAAAATGAGTACCCACCAAAGGAATTCGTGGGAGATGGATAAAATCCAATATTTTCTATCTTGGGATACACCAAAATTATCTTCTTACATATTCCCTTACACTTGTCATAGGCATCTTCCCAATATAGGCGCCTAGAACCAAGAATAGGAACTTACAAGATAATAATAGCTGTCATATGTTGTCATAGAATCTCTTACACCTTATGACAGTTGTAAGTTGTCATAGATGCTCTTACAAACTTATGACATGTGTCATAACAGCCCAAAAATACATTTCCCTAAGATAGGCACCAAGATTCTCCACCTCACCTCATTTACTATTTACCAAGATTCCTTGAGCAGTAAAAGTAACTCTGTAATAAACTGTCGGTGAAACTTATTCATCCCTTATGGGTAATTACAAATTAAGAATAATAAATGGAATAAATACAATATTGGGATTTACAAGGTTAATGGCACCTTATCCCAACATAGGCTTAATAAATTAGCAACCCTAGCCAATAACTACAATAAAGTTCAAAAACCTATATTTGAGAAGCACATGAAATATTATGATAACTAAAGTTGATGCAAAAAAATGCATTATTATTTGAAGGAAATAGGTCATCTGCAAAACAACAACAAATTGTTGTAGAATAGCACAACGGTAGCTTTCCAATGCTTTTGCACAATTTTACAGTTTACATTGATTTTTTAGTTTTTAGAGAATCAAAGATTCAATGTATAATAACTTTGAGGATCAGTTGAAACAAATTCAAATGGTTGTGACTATATTGTTTATAAAGAACTTGAAGATGAGAACTGTATCAAATACAGGTAATTGTAGACTTGCAAAAGTAGTTGGACAACTACCAATTACTTCAGGATGTTGAGTTAACTTTGAAAATAATGTACACACATGTTTCCTAAACACTAAACCTAACTTAGGAAGCTCAGTAAACTAAAGTTAATACACAAGTTGTAGTAAATGGATAAAGCAATCAACATATGCTATTCAACTCATAAACATGAAACAATTGAAACTGAGAAGTAGGTTACATATGCAATTGTTTCCTTTGGAATCCAGACATAGTAAACAAATGAGAATTACGAAAGGAAAAATTGTATACTTTGGACAATGTCTCACTGACAATGTAGGCATTTAATGAAATAGCTATAGATTGATCGACAAGCGTACCACATCCAATGTACACTATACAATTGCAATATTGACCTGCCCTTATTGCAACAGTAACTTGCCTCTAAGCAAAATGTCAGGCACATCAAGTGCATGATGGCAGTAAAGCTAACACAATGTGCATTCAATTCTTAATTTTCTCATTTGCATCTATAATACTTACTTGGCCAATGAAATTTGATTGTCTTGCAGTAGGTCTACTATTCATTTTTGTTTAAGAAATTTAGGAGAATAGGACATTATATATTTTGGCAAATATTTAAACACTGGATGCAAATTGCACAAGCTTTGGCAATAGGCTGGTTGGCACTACAACAGTGAATGCATGTTTAATGCACTACGTCTATTATTGATTTTCATTTAAGAAAATTAGGAGAGTAGGAAGACACTATAAATTTTGGAAAATATTTAACCAATGAATTGCATATCCCATTATTGCAATTATGCATATCTTTGATTGAAAAGCAACTTGATTTTGAGCAAATAATAGTTTCATGTTTATGACTTACATGGCATGTCATTCACTATGCCCATCTGTCTATTTGGAAAGTAAGATTCTTGAAGCAACGTTCTCCTTTATTGTTCACAACTCTTCCAATACATAATTATCAAATACATTGGAAGAATTAAATTTAATTGCAAACAAAGTGGGAGAATGATACAGGAATCTGACCTTACAACTTGTTGTTGAAGAACCAAGTCTATTTGTAGCAATATAGAAGAACCAAGTCTATTTGTAGCAATATAGATCTTTGTCCCACACTTCAATTGCAACCAATGGTTCCTACTATAGGTACAATTTAAACAAATGAGCACAGTCCATGACATACAACATGCTATTCATAAACATGAAACATAGGATCACACAATAAAATTTTCCAAATATTTAAGAACTAAATCCAAACTGTTTGAGCTTTGTCACTAAAAATGTGCTCGATGCACTTGATACGCAACCCTTGCCAGCAAATCAAATTCTACAATCTAAACATTTTTGGTTTTATTTCTATAGACAACACATGAGTTCTTAATTTTCTCATTTGCATTTGTAATAATCATTTGACCAATCAAATTTGATTGTCTTGCAGTAGGTCTACTATTCATTCTAGTTTTAGAAAATTAGCAAAATATGTGAACATTATATACTTGGGATTCATGGACATATTTTTCACGTTTGAAAACCATGATTTATCTCTTTTGCTATTGGTTGAAGCAGGTCTACTATTCATTTTTTTTAAGTGAATTAGGAAAATAGGACATTATATATTTTGGCAAATATTTAATCACTGGATGCAAATTGCACAAGCTTTAGTAGCAGGCTAGTTGGCACTATAGTAGTGAATGCGTCATTAATGCACTAGGTCTATTATTGATTTTTGTTTAAGAAAATTAGGACAGTAGGAAGACATTATAAATTTTTGTAAATATTTAACCAATGAATTGCATATCCCATGATTGCAATTGTGCATATTTCTGATTGCAAAAGCAACACGCTTATCGGCAAAAAATAGTTTCATATTTATGAATTACATGGCATGTCATTCACTATGCCCATCTGTCTATTTGGAAAGTTAGATTCTTGAACCAATGTTCTCCTTTAATGTTCACAACCCTTCCAATACACGATTCTTAGACACATTGGAAGAATTAAATTTCATTATAAAGAAAGTGAGAGAATGATACAAGAATCTAACCTTACAACTTGTTGTTGAAGAACCAAGTCTATTTGCAGTGATATAGATCTTTTTCCCCCACTTCGATTGCAACCAGTGGTTCCTATTACAGGTATAATTTAGACAAATGAGCACAGTCCATGACATACAACATGTTATTCATAAACATGAAACACAGAAGCACACAATAAATTTTGCCAAATATTTAAGAATTAAATCCAAACTGTGTGAGCTTTGTCACTGAAAATGCGCTCAATGCACTTGATACGCAACCCTTGCTAACGAATTAAATTCTATAATCTAAACATTTCTGGTTTTATTTTTATAGATAATACTTGAGTTCTTAATTTTCTCATTTGCATTTCTAATACTTACTTGGCCAATTTAATTTGGTTGTCTTGCAGTAGGTCTACTATTCATTTTAACTTAAGTAAATTAGCAAAATATAGGAACATTATATACTTTGGATTCATGGACATATTTTCTTTGTTTGAAAACCATGATTTATCTCTTCTGCTATTGGTTGGAGTAGGTCTACTATTCATTTTTGTTTAAGTAAATTAGGAAAAGAGGACATTATATATTTTGGAAAATATTTAATCACTGGATGCAAATTGCATAAGCTTTGGTAGCAGGCTGGTTGGCACTGCAATAGTGAATGCATGATTAATGCACTAGGTCTATTATTGATTTTCGTTTAAGAAAATTAGGAGAGTAGGAAGACACTATAAATTAGGAGAGTAGGAAGACACTATAAATTTTGGAAAATAATTAACCAATGAATTGCATATTCCATTATTACAAATATGCATATTTCTAATTGCAAAAGCAACATGCTTTTGGGCAAAAAAATAGTTTCATGTTTATGAATTACATGGCATGTCATTCACTATGCCCATCTGTCTATTTGGAAAGTCAGATTCTTGAACCAACATTCTCCTTTATTATTCACAACTCTTTGAATATATAATTCTTAGACATATTGGAAGATCATGTTTCTTAAGGCACTTTTCAATGTCGTTTCTTTGCTAAAAATATTTAGTGCATTTCCTATGTTTTGTTACAAAGTGAATGCTAATGCTTACTGATTTAGCCACAAAAAAACTAAGCTATTGGGAAAATTGCTCAAACAAAACTCTATAGCTCCTCCAACATTCAAGGACCTCACAAACTTAGCAAACATGGAAGAGGGGAATCCAAAGCTAAAAACACACAAGTTTCTCAACAGACAATAAACAAATGAAAATTAGCACAAATAAAACCGATCACTTCCCTGGAATTCCATGCATTAGCTATGCATTCACAACTTACGTACCCACAAGCCCACGTACAAATATCGCACAATTTGTATTTAATAGACTATTGATTTTGACTCGCCAGTCATACCATTTAATGCATTAAACATGTATTGACTACTTCAGTACCTACCACCCCGTCACCAAAGCTAACACAATTTGCATCCAGTGATTAAATATTTGCAAAATATATAATGTTCTCCTATTTTCCTAATTTACTTTAAAAAAATGAATAATAGACCTGCTCTAACCAATAGAAAAAGAGATAAATTGTTTATTATCTCTGAATTCCAAATGAAACCATTGCAATAGTACCCTACTCCTTGGCTTCAACTGTACCATGTAACTTGGTTACATAGCATATTCCATCTACTATATACATTTGTACAATTAGGCCTCATACTAGTAAACAATACTTCAAGTTGCAGCAGGACAAAAGTATTGATATGAGGACAAGGGCAACCACTTAAGTGACTTTGTAGAATGAATATAGTTGCATTGATACAATCCTTTGTCCCCTGCTTAAATTAAAAGCACTTGCAGACTAGAAAGTTTACTGAGCCATAACAATTGATTTATAACATGTTCTTCATAGAATTAACATATCATAGCCCAATGCGTCAACCAAGGCACAAATTTGTTTCACGTGAACATTCTCACACATCTACACGTAACAACCCTACCATTCTTACCATCCATGCAATTAGTCCACATGCACCAGGTATGTAGAACGTCCAAGCATACACAAGCCTTCCCATTTACACCTATTTAGCATTCTAACCTTAGGCTTAATTTTTTTTTCTTTACTGGGAAAATTGCTCAAACAAAACTCACTCTAGAAACAAAATTACATATATTTAGATTATTGAATTTGTCTCACCAATTGACCATATCAAAGGAAAATCCAACAATTGTGCTAGTATTGACATAGTATTTAATGCATTAACTATGCATTCATTGCTTTACGATGCATTAACAAATATTTGCCAAAATTTATCATGTACTTCTATTTTGCTAGTTTGCTTACAAGCAAATCAATACTAGGGGCACATGATAAAATTTGGAAAAAATGGACCAACGCAATAAATTTTTGCAAACACTCAGACATTAAATACAAATTTTGTGAGCTTTGTTGATAGTCTGGTGGCCACTTAAGCAATGAATACATAGTTAATGCATTGAATGCCTTCATAATTGACAAGACCTTGCTCAAAGCATTCAATTGCTCTTGTGATAATTCTCGTTTGTTGCAATAGTCACCTACTCCTTGGATTCAGCTATTCCATGTTTATAGGTTACATAGCATATGCCATCTACTGTACCCATTTGTCCCCTTAGCCCTCATAACAACAAGCAATACTTCTAGCTATCAAGTATCATAAACAAACAGACTAGCTACTCATCAGTAGTGCACTGCTCCTAGAATAAAAAAATGGAAGAGGGGAACCCAGAGCTAAAAGCACATAAGCTTTTCAACAAACAATAAACAAATGAGAATTAGCACAAATAAAACCCAACACTCGACTAACACTTCATGAATTAACTATGCATTCACTGCTTCCATACCCACCAACTCTCCAACACATCTCGCAAAAATTGCATTGATGGATTAAACATGCATTCACTACTTCAATACCCATCAACCCATTACCAAAGCCCCATAATTTGTATCCATTAATTAAACATTTTCCAGAATATATAATGTCCCTCTATTTTCCTAATTTACTTAAACAATAATGAATATTAGACCTACTCCAACCAATACAAAAAGAGATAAAACATAATTTTCAAACACCAAAAATATGACTTTAAATCCCAACTATAGAAAAAAGACAAAAATATTTTAAACAATACAATTTGATTGGCCAAACAACTATTTCAAAAGGAAATTCAACGATTGCAATGGTAACTTGCTTTTGGGCAAAAAATAGTTTCATGTTTATGAATTACATGGCATGTCATTCACTATGCTCATCTATCTATTCGGTAAGTCAGATTCTTGAACCAAACTTCTCCTTTATTGTTCACAACTCTCCCAAGACATGATTTTTAGGCACATTGGAAGACTTAAAATTCATTGCAAACAAAGGGGAAGAATGATACAAGAATTTGACCTTCTAGTTCCTTGTTCAACAACTAAGTATATTTGCAGTCGTATAGATCTTTGCCTCTGATTCCAATTGCAAGAAATGGCTCCTGTTACATGGACAAATTAGACAAATGAGCATAGTCCATGACATATAATACGTTGTTCATAAACATGAAACATAGAAGCACACGATAAAATTTGCAAAAAAATAGACCATCGTGATAATTTTTTGCAAAAATTTAGACATTAACTACAAATTTTGTAAGCTTTGCTGATAGATTGGTGGCCACTCAAGCAATGAACACATAGTTAATGCATTCAATGCCTCCATAGTCGACAAGACCTTGCTCAAACCATTTAGTTTTTCTTGTAACAACTAGCAATACTTCTAGTTATCAAGTATCACAAACATATAGACGAGCCACTCACCAATAGTACACCATTCCTACGGCTCCTCCTACATTCAAGCGCTACACATAATAACAAACATCGAAGATGGCAACCCAGAGCTAAAAACAAACAAGCTTCTCAACAAACAATAAACAAACGAGAATAAACACAAATAAAACCCAACATTCGCCTAAGATTTTATGAATTAACTACGCATTCACTGCTTATGTACCCAACTATCCAACACATCTCACAAAGTTTGTATTTAATTCATTAAACATGCATTTAGTGCTTCAGTACCCACCAGCCCGTTGCCAAAGCTCGCACAATTTGCATCCACTGATTAAATATTTGCCACAATATATAATGTCCACCTATTTTCGTAATTTAATTAAACGAAAATGAATAATAGACCTACTCCAACCAATAGAAAAAGAGATAAATCATAATTTTTAAACACAAAAAATATGTCCTTAAACCCCAACTATAGAAAAAAGACAAAAATATTTTAAACAATACAATTTCATTGGCCAAGCAACTATTTGAAAAGCAAATTAACGAATGCAATAGTAAACTATTGTTGCAGTGTACAACTAGCATACCTATATTTAAAAAATATATGTAATGTATGTAGAGAGATATTCTTTTGGAGGCACCTATAACACAAATAAAATAAAATAATCATTAAATAGCTCTAAAGTAAAAAGTAAAATAACTCTTAAGTTATTTTTTGGAGGCACCTATAATACAAATAAAATAAAATAATCATTAAATAGCTCTAAAGTAAAAAGTAAAATAACTCTTAAGTAAATAAAATAACTTAAGAGTGATAACATAACCTAATTATAATATTAATTGAATTTTATTTACAACTTTTTTTCATTTTTTTCATTTTTTTCTTCTCTTGCCACCTCCCTTTCTTTTAAGAGGTTCCATGTGCAATCTATATCCTTCCAATCCTCTTCTTAATGCATCTCTAATTCTAATCATAAATTGAACTCTAATTCTTGTGATTATTGTTATATTCATATTAGGGTTAAACTTAAAGTGATTATTATATTAGGCAAGTGGTTTTTTAAGAATGTTATATCCACTGTATAAGTAGTCAAACAAAATCTAAGTTGGAAACTAACGAATAAGCAAAGTCCAAAGAAAGTGATTATGGTAGAACATTTGCTGATAATAAGAAAATCAAAAATTTCACGTCATAGATTTTTGTGTGTTTACTGATATGTTCAAGCAGAAATTTTGTGTTTAAGGTGAATAAAATGTTATAATTATACATAAAAATTTAAAACACAACCAAATAAACATATAATATTTAATATTAATAAAAAATAAATTTTTAAAATTAAAATTAAAAAAGACAATAATTAAAACTTTAAACAAATACTTTTCCAGTATACAAATATACTCATATCTGAACTCATTTTAAATTATGAGATGATTAAAAACAGATTAAAATTGAAAACACACAAAATCCGTAATAAGGAAGAATTTTTTTTTGGCTACGTACCATTTCAACGGATAATGATAATAATAACAGCGGCTGCAATAACAGCTATAGCAACTTAGATGCTACTCGTTCATGGAGCTCGCTATGCATCTTGGTTTCAATTCCTCTACAATATTATCAAACAATTTTCTCTTCAATTACCGCCCGGTGCAGAGAATATCAGCAAAATGCATTTCACAATCCTCAATATGTAGAATGCAATATTTTGTGAGCAGAAACAAGAGCTTTGCCATACCTGCAACAATTTTTTCAAAACCAGAGGTTAAAAATGAAGTTAGGGTTTTGTTGCAGCACGCTCAAAAATCAGAAGATCTCAGTGTGCTCTCGCTAAGTGAAAAGCCGGACAGAATAATAAGGGCCGAGGAAGATGATAATGAAGATTATGACCGTGACGATTTCAGTTACGGTCCCGATCATCGAAGCGGTTAGATTTGCGAGACTAATCATTTTCTTCCATATGATTTATTTGTTTCTTTTTGTTTGTTTTTTGAGATTGTTTTTTGGGTAAAATATTGTAAGATTTAGGACTTCAGAAGCATGAAACAGGAACGGAAAAATGAAATTCATTGTTATTAAAGAAAGAACACGTTTTTTTTGAGAAATTCCATTAAATCGGGAAAGGGTTTTGGTGTAATGGTTAAGAAGAATTTTTTTGTAGGTTGTTTGGATTCCAGATGCATTAAGCAGGAAAGGAAAAAGAGAAAATGAAGTGTTATTATTGAAAGAAAATATTTGCTTACAGAAATTTCCTAATATTTCAAGCTCGGGTTGCATAGAGAGAAATTCTTTCAAATGTTTGCATTTATAAATTTTTTAAAATGGTTTTTGTGTAATGGTCAAGGAAAAATCCCCCAAAAAAAGGAAAAAGAAAAAGGTAGAAGGTACATTTCCATGAGGGCTTGGTAGTCTGTTAGGTTAGTGTGAGATCCACCTCATATAGGCGATTCAAGTTCAAACTTCTGCACTGCAATAAAGCCGACTGTAACATTGAATGTTGAACTGTATCGATATGCACGGTAGTTTTGTAGGTTAGTGTTAGTTTGTTGTTTGGCTTAGTTTTGGCATGGATGGTGTTTCATGCTTACTAGTAATTTTGACCTCATGGTCTCATTGTGGGTGAGTTCCTATACTTTCTGTCCAGCATCTGCTCAAATATTTTATGATTTCCTTTTCCCCTCTTTGGTCTCATCATCATATATAGGAACACCCACTCGAGAGAACCATGGGATTAGGTAGGTGTCCCTCGGAAGGGGCTGCTGATTCTATTTTTATGGCTCAAGTTGCCCCACGCAATTGAAAAATTGCAAATAATGTTAATTTCTTAATTCTGTATGAAATTTTGAATGGTAGTTATTAATTAAATTTCCCTATGTTCCACCAAGTTTCCGGGACGGGGGGACGGCGGGACGGCGGGACGCGTTTCGGGGACGGCAAATTTTTGAGGGGATTTTAGGGGACGGGGGGACGGCTGTATATATATATATATATATATATATATATATATATATATATATATATATATATATATGGAGAGAGAGAGAGAGAGAGAGATAAATTTTAAAAATATAGGGAAATTTCAAATTTAAGATATTCATATGAGTAATGATAATCATAACAATCACCAATCATATTGACATATGCATCATAGAATCGAATTATCAAACAAATTAATAGATGAAGACAAGACTCACAATGGGTTTGACAATCACCAATCATATTGTATAGATATACCACCACCTCTGATATCACTAGTAGGATTAGAATGCACAAGATAAACACAAAATTAAATCATGAGTGCACAATACTAGAAACAATAAACTGAATTATGTGGGATTTGATTACGTCGCTTTCAATGCTTTTGAAAGCCCTTCAAATTCGCATGAGATACCACTAAGTTAAAACTACACAAACCACCACCCAAACTAAGAAACTAATCTTAAATTAACATGACCATTCAAACTAACAAAATATGAAACTCTCACAAACAATATAGAACAATAAGTTATATTGTAACCTATGTTCTAACAGAAAAACAAACACAATTACAAACATCTATGGATCACAAACTCTGACACAATATCTTGCAATTAGAAAGTAAAAAAATGAAATTGAAGAATACAATCTAAAATTTAAAAATTGTCTTTGCAACCCAATGGGCCATTTTTGAATAGGGTGAATCCAACCATGCTTGGCACACGGACATCTATTTCAAAGATGTTAACAAAGAACACATGCTTTGCAAAGTGAGGAAGTTAGTTGCAAACTCTATCAAATCTGCTCACACAAGCTCTTTGCCTCTAGTGTGATCTCTCATCCAGTTGAGAACCCAAATGTGATTGTAGATGTATTTGGTGATGTTCATGATTTCTTCCACCACTAGTCTCTCTCAATCAATTTTGCCCATCCTTCAAGAGAAGGTCAAGGCAAAGAGTAATGTAGGGGGTTCAAAAAAATTTTGGTTGCCTCTTTTGATGCAATTTCCTTGCCATCACATATGCTATTGTATTATCGGTTACAACTTTCACCACATTTTCAGTGCTCACCTCTAGGATTTAACACAAGTTCCTCCAACAATATTCTCAAACTCTTTGCATTCTTTGCATTGAAATATTTTACTAACCCCTAATTCATGAGGAACAACTTCACCATTGTGAGTCTTGTCTTGAACTCCTTCAAACCCTCCTCTTTCTCTTCTCACTTTTGCTCTTGGCTGCAATTTTATCTTGGCAAGTTAAAATGAGATCAAATGAAGGTAAAAAAATGTTTTAAGTGGCCATATTAGGGTTGGGAAGGCGTGGGGCCCACAAAGGAATGTTTTAAAAAAGAAAAAATTAAAAAAAAACTTTTATTTTTATGTTTTATATGCTGCTGGGCGATAGGGGACGGCCAGCTGTCCCCGGGACGGTTGAGGGACAGCTAGGCGTCCCCTATCCGTCCAGGGGACGGCCTGGCAGTCCCCTTTCCATTCGGGGACGTTTCTTCTAATCGGGGACGTCCCCGAATTTCGGGGACTTTTGGGGGACGGCTGACAGCCGTCCCCTACGCGTCTCCTGTCCCCGAAACGGCACCGGGACGGGGACGGGGGGCAAATACCTAGGGGACGCGTCCCCGTGTACCCTTGAAATTTCCTCAAATACAGTAGTAGAGTTAAATTTTTTATAAATCTCAGGGCCAATTTCGTGCAAAAGATGCTTAAGATCTAGTTGCAATACCTTCTTAAAAAATTGCTATAACCACTTGGTTAGAGTTATTAGTAAGTGTAACTATAAAAGCATTTATAGGATCTGTGATTCTGTTGGTGATTTTTCTTCCAGCCCTCAATTCCAATGGATGCACCACAGTATCTAGACACAAGGGTAAGCCAATCTAGACAAAGAGACAAACCTATGATTAAACTAAGGACAAGAAAAGACCAATTGAAAAAAGTGAGATAATTCTTCTATAATTTGAGCCTTGTCAAACTGAGGAGGGTGTTCCTAGAGACCTTTGTAGAATGAATGCAAATAACTAGCAACATGGCTTAACTAAATCCTATGCACAAAGACATTCCTAAGATAGGCTGTCACTCCATGTCATTATGCTGGTGTACCGGACTTGTTGACCATAGATCTCTCAATAAGGCTGTAATATCCCAAATATAATATTTTATGATATCCAGTCAGTTTTAAGTGAGTTTGAGTTCAAGCCCCCCAGACTCGGTAGGGGTGACTCGACACGGGACTCGCCAATTCCAGGTGAGTTCGAGCGAGTCCCGGAACTATGTTTTAACTCCCTTCAACAATTCATAGGGTTTAGTTTTTTAATAAAAAGAGGGTAAAAACTTTATTGAATCAAAATAGAAGAACAACGCCAAAAATTACAACCAGCCCACCCCGGGCCCAGACCCAACAAAGAACCATCAAATAACACCTAAGAAACATCTCATATCCTCCGAGACCATCTCCTCCAATTCCTGAGATAGATTTTCAGGGAGACCACCCCAATCATCCACCTTCTAGTCACCTCCCCACTCAGAAGCCCATTTGGCGAAGCCATCAACCACCTTATTCCACTCCCATGGGATATGGCAAAAGGTGATAGAATCCAACACTCCCCCCAATGAAATGATTTGTTTAACCACCATAGCCAATTGCCAATTCACCTCCTCCAACTGTTGTTTATTCAACAAATCGATCACAATTTGAGAATCAGACTCACAAATCATCCTTCTCCACCCCAAGGCACAAGCCCTTTTCAAAGCCAAGAGAATAGCCAAAGCCTTCATGAAGTTGTTGGAGTGCTACCCTCTGTATTCTGAGAAGAAGAACTCAACAACTCCAGAACTGTCTCTGCCAATACCTCCCACACCAACCTGCCCAGGATTACCTCTATAGAATCCATTAGCAGTAATCTTCAGCACCCCTAGAGGAGGCTTCCAATGACCATCCCTCTGGACCTTTCTTCTAACACTCCGACCCAGGTCCATTCCAGGCCTAGTCTATCACAACCAGAAAGCCCCAAACGTCGAACTACCCCCATATCTCCAGGAACTATAGGGACCGAAAGATCACACTTGGCCACTAAAGTCTCCTAAATAACCCCCAAGATTCTCATCCAAACCTGCCTCACGTGAAGCTTCCTATCCAAAAAAATCCTGCGGTTGCACTCTAGCCAAATATGCCATATAATCAAGGTAGGACCAATAACCCATGCAATGTGAAGGAAAGAAGTCTTAATAGGAGGACTCCCCAACTTGATCCAAAAATCAACCAGAGAAGAGACATGCCTGCATGGATGATTCTAGATATCCCACCATAAATGCCAAATCTCCCTAACAAAAGAGCACTGAGAAAAGAGATGAGAAATGTTCTCATCACTATTAGAGCACAACACACACATGGATGGGCCCTGAAAACCACGTTTCCAAAGGTTTTCCCAAGTCAGGCATCTACCGTGCATCACTAGCCAAGAGAAGAAATTACACTTTGGCCAAGAGAATTTATTCCAGATCCGCTTCCACCAGGTGACCCACCCCATTCCCCTAAAAATCTGCTTGTCCAACACCTGATAACTAGAGGCAACAGAGAACTTGCCCTTATGGTCATGACCCCAGGCCAGGACATCCCTTTCTAAAAGAGAGTTACAAACACAACTAGCAAGAATGCCAACAAGCTCCTGACGATCCTCCATCACGCCTCCAGGGGGCTATCCTGCGGGTCCTTCCACTTGTACACAATAGCTTGTGCAAGAATTTGAGGGGTTTTGAAATCCACCACACGACTCCATCCAGCCTCCAAAAAAATCTTGCTTAACTCCTGCAAGTGAGGATGGGTAGTCAAAATAGGAGGATGCCCGTCCCATGAATTGTTCCAAAAAAGAGCCTCCGAACCTTTGTTGCAAATCCAAAAGAGGCCTTGCTTAATTAGCTTAGCACCCCTTTTCAACATACTCAAAACCATTGAGCCTTTACCCAAAAGGCTGTATCTAGGAACATCCACATCCCCCACGTCCCCAAGGTATTTTGAGGTGAGGATCTTGGCTCATGTCTGCTGCTGCTGTGTACACCATCGCCAATAGAGCTTTGCTGCCAAAGCTTGCCCATTAAGATCACCTCGTTGTAGGCCAAGACCACCTTCCGTCTTTGGCCTACAAACATCCTCCCACTTAACCAGGCTCCACTTCCTCGCAAGAAGATTACCAGACCAAAGAAACTGTCGGCAGAGACGCTCAAAATCTTTGACAAAGCTAGTTGGGGTAGATAGCACAAAGCACCTGTACAACGGTAGAGCTTGAATCACAGACTTCAGCAGAGTCACTCTACCTGTCGTGGATAGCCACCTGCAAGTCTAGTGACTGACCTTCTGCCGAAATTTATCAATAACATCCAGCCAAAACAACCTTGGAAGCACTCACATAGCAATAAGTATACCGAGATACACAAAGGGGAGAGCACCAATCTGAAATCTGAGAATCTTGGCAATTCTCTACTAAATAAGCTTAGGAGTGTTAAAGAAATAAATTGAGGACTTACTCTCATTAATGCTCTGTCTCAAAGCAGCCAAATAACAATCTAGGGCCTTCCTCAAATTAACCTCTTCATCCACTCTGGCTAAACCCATCAGAGTCGTGTCATCCACAAACTGCAGGTGAGATTGAGAAGGTAAATTATTGCCCCAACACCAACCTTGAATGAGACCAAGCTCCACACGGGATTTCATAATTTTCCCTAGCCCCTTTGCCATCAAAATAAATAAGTATGGGGATAAAGAATCCCCTTGCTGCGAACCCTTGGAAGCCCCAAAAAGCTCGGAAGGCTCCCCATTGACCAACACAAAAAAGTAGGAGGAAGTGACACGGCTCATAACCCATTCAATCCAGGTATTGCTAAGCCCGAACGACCTCAAAATGTTGGACAAAAAGTCCCATTTGACACGATCATAGGCCTTAGCCATGTCCAACTTAATAAACATTGCCTTCTCCCTGGAGGACGCCATAGAGTGAACAGTCTCAGTTGCAATAACCACCTCGTCCAGAATTTGCCTACCAGCCACAAATCCACCCTGCTCCTCAGAAATCAACCTGCCCAACCATGGCTTTAGGTGTTCAACAATCAACTTAGTAATTATTTTGTAAACCACATTGCACAAGGCAATTGTTCTAAAGAGACCCAAAGAGTTATACCCCTCCCGCTTAGGAATAAGAGCTAAAAAGGTGGCATTCATGGCCCTAAGCATTTGCTTGCTCTTTTGAGACTCCTAGACCACCTCAAGGAGGTCAAGTTTAATTACTTCCCAAAACTCCTGAAAAAATTCTATCGGAAAACCATTGGGACCCAGAGCTTTACCCTTCTTCATTTGAAACACAATATCCTCCAGCTCTTCCAAGGAGATTAGCAGAAGAAGAGATTCATTCATATCATCGGTCACCAAGGAAGGAATGCAAGCTAATATTGAGGTCTCCTCCTCTTTGGTAGGGGCGAAATCTTTAGAAAACAATGTTGAGAAAAACTTGACAGCCTCTTTCGAAATCTTAGCCGTAGAGCAAAGAAGATCTCCCTCTTGGGACTTAAGAGTAGAAATGATATTTCCTTGCCTACTATCCTTGACCGAATTATGAAAGAAAGAAGTATTTCTATCACCTTCCTGGAGCCAATCAATGCGGGACTTTTGTTTCCAGAAGATTTCCTCACGAAGCTCCCATTCCTCCACATCCTTCACAGCCAAGGCTTCAACCCTACTTGGCTCCTTAGAAAACTGTTGATCCTGAATCAGCCGAGTAATAGAGTCCAAGCGCTCTTGAGCAGCCCTTTTAGCTTGGAACACATTGCCGAAATGATGTCTATTCCAACGCTTCAACATGTATTTGATGAATTGGAGCCTCTTGGCAAAAGAGTACATAGCCATGCCAAAGGCTGGTTTCCCAACACTCCACCATCTCGAAACAAGATCATGGAGAGACCCATCCCGAAGCCACATGAGTTGGAATCTAAAGGACTATTTCTTAGAATATCTAGACAAACAAGCGAAAAATTTGATTGGCTAGTGATCAGAGCCCCGCCAATCCAAAATCTTAGAATTAGACACCCACCTGTCACTAACCCAAAAGCTGGACACCAGAAACCTATCCAACCTTTCAAAAATTGCAGCATCCCTAGTCCTCCTATTGTTCCAGGTGAACATCCCATTCCCAGGTTTGATGTCCACCAAATTCAAAAGAGCTACATTGTCCCTAAGGAGATCCGAGGAAGGGTCTAGATGAAAAGTACCACCCCTTTTCTCCTCCAAAGAAGAGATAGCATTGAAATCACCTGCCAGAATCCAAGGAAGAAAAGGCTCCAAAGAACGCAAATATCTAACATGTGACCACAAATTCATCTTGCCAAAAAAATTCGTAGGAGCATATATGTTAGAGAAAAGGATTCTCTCTCCCGATTCTAAACTAGAAGCAACCAAAGAAAGAGAGTACTTGTTGGAGAGCCACCAAATAGGACTAACTTTGCGTGGATCCCACAAACAAGCAAGTCCCCCAGAGCTACCCTGCGCTCCCACACATTGGCACAAACCTTGCCCCAGATCTTATAGTCTAGGTTCAACATACTAGCAACAGACAACTTAGTCTCTTGGAGGAAAACCACATCAAAAGAGTGAGCATGAATTAAATCTTGAATAGCCTTTTGTCGAGGGATGCTATTCATACCCCTCACATTCCATGATAACACAATCATCGCTGAGGTTGGGAGAAGTAAGAATCAATAGTCCTCACCGAGCCCAACTCCACCAGTGTTTCCCCAATTAACTTTACTTTTTCTCGATCCTTCCTCCTGCCAGCTTTAAGGGGCTTCAGATATCCCTTTTTTCAAGGGTTTCTGCTGCAAGCCCAAAGCAGTTAAGATGCCTTACTCTTACTAGGCTCGTCAACACCTTGTTGGAATAAGTTTGTCATTGATGTCAATGTTGAGCTACTTGGGTGCCTGCTTGAGGTGCTTGACCTGGTTCAGTGTCTGCTTGACTTGCCTAGGTCTCTACTTGAGCTAGTTGGCTGTTTGGTTGAGCAGGGTGCTAGTGTGCTTCACCTTCTTACTTGTCTACTTGTCAACATTTATGCCAACTCATCTTTGAAAGGTCAAAGGCTGAAAAGTCAGTTTGTTTTGGAGTGAGTTTAAAAAGGCATGGTTTCCCTACTTGTGGGCGGCTGTTATCAAAGACTTATTTGAAGTTAAAAATGGCCCGATATTGGTATTTAGTCTTGAGACGGCTTTGTATGGTGTGGCTAAGGTGTGTTTTAATTCTTCTGACATTACACTGCTTTGTGGCGTGTGCATAAAAGATGTGAAGGCTGTTATGTATCCTTGCCAATCAAGAAATTAAATTGTATTCTTTGTAGCCATGCTTAGATAACGCTTCATCATTTTTGGCTCGAGTTTATGATGTGAGGCAGCCTCCTCAACATTTTTTATTTTTTTATTTTTGACGAAGTTTATTTTTTTGTGTGAGGTGATTTAAATGTGGGGTTATTATTTTCTGACGAAAGTGATTGTGGGTGGCTCCTTCAGAATATATATTTGAAACGGTTTTAATAGAAGCGAATATTTTATGGTGACGTCTTGAGAAGGGACCTGCTGGTTGTTCATTCTTCATGTTTATCGGTCTATATTCAAAAGGGGTTGAATCTTCTTGTCACTAGTGGAGTTTGAGATTAATATGTGCGACGGTTTCATCTTCATAAAATTGTCTTTATGAATTCTATATTAGGTCTTCTCTTGATTTGGCACAATTTTTTTTCTGAATAGGGCGGCTCTCACTGAACATGGCGTTTTTTTTATTCTCAGGAAATAATTTTGACGATTGCTTGAATGGCAATTTAAAGAAAAATTTATTATTGACAGCTCTAAATTTCTTTGCTTGTGGCGGTTTGAAATTTTCTAACGTCTTCTCTATTCAAGACACTGGGTTTGGAGATTTCAATAACTTTGAATTAAAAATAAAACTTATGTAGCTGATGATATTGATTACAACGACAGAAAAAGTGATGGAGTCATATTCTCTAAATTGAATTTCTGTCAGGATTATAAGGTGCAACAATGATGGTAAAAAGAGTAATTAGATATCTGGTGAAGAGGAACACGTCTGAGTGAGAGAAGTGTGGGGTTGCTGTGATAGTTCTTAAATCGAGCCAGTCTTGTGTAGAAGTGAATGAAGGTGAAACCATCAAAAGTATGAAGTTGAGGATATGGAGCTGAGAATGAGATATCTTTGAGTTTCTGAGTGTAGATAAAGAATTTATTCTTACAAGAGAAACAGGGTCAGTGTGTTGAGATTTTGAAGTTGTTCTTGACAACATGTTGTGAAGATGAGCCACACAGTACATGTGTAGGCATTGTTGAAATCTGAGTTGCAACATTATTTGTTTTGAGAAATTTGGAGTTGGTGCTTCAGTTGCTTTGTGAGTTGGTGCTCATGTTGGAGTTGGTGCTCTTGGTGGGTTGGTGCTCACTATTTGTAACAGGGTTGGTGCCCTCTTTAGAGTTAAATAAAAGCAAAATTTTGCCGTGGTTTTTTACCCAAAAGGGTTTTCCACATAATCCCGGTGTTTAACCTGTTCTTGTGTTTCATGTTGCTGATTTGTGATTTGATATTTGATTCATATGAGCTATCTGGTTTAAAGTTTTAAAAAGTTTCAAATACTGATTCACCCCCCCTCTCAGTATTTGCTGAGTGATCTTTAATTGGTATCAGAGCCAGTACCTTTCGCAAAGGCTTAAAAGCTTGAATGTTGTTTCTGTGAGATCTCAAAATGAGTGCTTTGGAAGGACTAGCAATGAATAGGGCTTCTCCATTTGATGGTACAAATTATGCTTTTTGGTGTGTTAGAATGAGAGTATACTTGATGTCTTTGGGATTTGATGTTTGGAATAGCGTTGTGTCTGGTTATACACCTCCTCAGAATCCTCCATCCACTGCAGATGAAAGGAGAGCTTTTGAAAGCAACACAAAGGCCATAAATGCAATCTTGTGTGGATTGTCAGAAACTGAGTTCGTGAAAGTCATGCATTGTGACACTGCTCAAGCTATGTGGGACAAGCTCAAGAATGCATATGAAGGAGATGAAAAAGTGAAGAAGGACAAGTTATAGACTCATCAAATGCAATTTGAAAGTCTGAAAACGAAAGAGGAAGAGAATATAGCTGCTATGAAGGAAGAGTTAGATCAAATTCAAAAGAGTGAAACTTGGGAACTTGTCCCAAGGCCTAAGGACAAGAATGTGATTGGCACAAAGTGGGTTTTCAAGAACAAATTAAATGAGGATGGTCAAATTGTGAGAAACAAGGCAAGGTTAGTATGCAAGGGGTACGCTTAGGTTGAAGGTATAGATTTTGATGAAACTTTTGCACCTGTTGCTAGACTAGAGGCAATTAGAATGTTTCTAGTTTTTGCCTCTTTTAAAGGTTTTCAAATGGATGTTAAATCTGCCTTTCTAAATGGTGGTTTGAATGAAGAGGTTTATGTAGAACAGCTTGATGGTTTTATTTTGTTAGAGAATCAAGACTTTGTGTGCAAGCTGAAAAAGGCACTGTATGGCCTAAAACAAGCACCTCATGCTTGGTATGACAGATTGAATGGTTATTTGCTACAACAAGGGTTCATAAGAGGTATTGTGGACAACAACCTGTATATCAAAGAGGAAGGTAAAAACATGCTGATTGTAATTGTTTATGTTGATGATCTGATTTTTGGTAGTGATTGTGAGCAGATGTGTAAAGTTTTTGCTACCAACATGAAGATGGAATTTGAAATGTCTATGTTGGGGGAGTTATCTTTTTTCCTTGGTTTGCAAATCTTTCAATCTAAGGAAGGTATCTTTGTTTCCCAAACTAAATACATTAGAGAGATGCTGAAAAGGTTTAAAATGGAAGATTGTACTCTTGTAAGTACTCCAATGGTAACAGGCTGCAAACTTAGTAAAAATGATGAATCTTCAGATGCTAATCAAACACTTTACAGGTCTATGATAGGAAGTTTGTTATATGTAACAACTACTAGGCTTGATATAATGCAAGCTGTAGGTTATGTTGCAAGATTTCAGGCTGCCTCTAAGGAAACACATGTTCATGTAGTTAAAAGAATTTTTAAATATCTCAAAGGTACTATGGATTATGGTCTTTGGTACCCTAGTGGAAAAGATTTCACATTAACAACTTTTACAGATGTAGATTGGGGTGGTTCTGTTGATGATAAAAAGAGCACGAGTGGAGGTGCCTTCTTCCTTGGGAAGTGTCTAGTTTCATGGCACAGCAAAAAGCAAGCCTTTGTTTCTCTTTCAACCACTGAAGTAGAATATATAGCAGCAGTGTCTTGTTGCACACAGGTTCTTTGGATGAAGCAAACTTTGCAAGATTTCAAGGTAGATTTCAGTCATCCCATTTCTATTTATTGTGATAATACGAGTGCTATCAATATATCAAAAAATCCTGTTTTGCACTCTAGAACTAAACATATCCCGATCAAGTATCATTTCTTGCATGAACAAGTTAGTGATCTGCTGGTGAAACTTGAATATGTTTCTACTAAGGATTAGATTGCAGATGTTTTTACTAAGCCCTTGCCCAAAGATTCTTTTGAAAGGTTAAGACAATAGTTAGGAGTGGTTTCACTCCATCATTGAAGGGTTGTATTTCTTAGGTGGAGTATTCATTGTCTTATTCTATGTCCCTCTTTTGTATTTGTAGTTTTGTATAAGTTTTTGGTTATATTGCAGCTTTGTTTCAGTCATTGATGTCAAAGGGGGAGAAATAAGTCAGGGGGAGTAGCATATTGTTTCATATCAGCAGATTGGTTTCAGAGCTGTATAGTTTTCAGGAGATGTTATTAGATGCATTGTTGGTTGAGTTTTCTGTTGGTTGCCATCGATGACAAAGGGGGAGATTGTTGGAATAAGTTTGTCATTGATGTTAAGGTTGAGCTACCTGGTTCCCTGCTTGAGGTGCTTGAGGTGCTTGACTTGGCTGGGTGTTTGCTTGACCTGCCTAGGTGTCTACTTGAGCTAGTTGGTTGTTTGGTTGAGCAGGGTGCTACTGTGCTTCACCTTCTTACTTGTCTACTTGTCAACATTTATGCCAACTCAGCTTTGAAAGGTCAAAGGTTGAAAAGTCAGTTTGTTTTGGAGTGAGTTTAAAAAGGCACGATTTCCCTACTTGTGGGCGGCTGTTATCAACGACTTATTTGAAGTTAAAAATGGCCCGATATTGGTATTCCCTACTTGTAGGCTGCTGTTATCAACGACTTATTTGAAGTTAAAAATGGCCCGATATTGGTATTTAGTCTTGAGATGGCTTTGTATGGTGCAGCTGAGGTGTGTTTTAATTCTTCTGACTTTACACTGCTCTGTGGCGTGTGCATAAAAGATGTGTAGGCTGTTATGTTTCGTTGACAATCAAGAAATTAAATTGTATTCTTTGTAGCCATGCTCAGATAACACTTCATCATTTTTGGCTCGAGTTTATGATGTGAGGCAGCCTCAACATTTTTTATTTTTTATTTTTGATGAAGTTTATTTTTCTGTGTGAGGCGATTTAAATGTGGGGTTATTATTTTCTGACGAAAGTGATTGTGGGTGGCTCCTTTAGAATATATATTCGAAACGGTTTTAATAGAAGAAGCGAATATTTTATGGTGACCTCTTGAGAAGGGACTGCTAGCTGTTCATTCTTCATGTTTATTGGTCTATATTTGGAGGATTTTTTTTTGAGCAAGCGTTTTATTTCTCTGTGTTTTGGTTGAGCAAGGTGTTTTCTTTACTCAAGACAAGTGAATAAAGTCTACAAATTTCTTGAAGTTTTCTTTCTAAAAATACAAGGGTGACTCTGGCAGCGTCATTTTTTTCCTATGCTGTGCAAATATTGCTAACTGGGGCGGCTCCTTAATTTCTCTTGGCATTATCTTCTGACGGCTTTAGGAGTTGAGGGCAGCTAAAATTTCATGCCACCGTGTGAATAGGATGAAAATTTTCAAAAGTGGTCGAATCTTCTTGTCACTAGTGGAGTTTGAGATTAATATGTGCGACGGTTTCATCTTCAGAAAATCGTCTTTATGAATTCTATATCGGGTCTTCTCTTGATTTGGCACGATTTTTTTTCTGAACAGGGCGGCTCTCACTGAACATGGCATTTTTTTAATTCTCTCAGGAAATAATTATGATGATTGCTTGAATGGCAATTTAAAGAAAAAATTATTATTGACAGCTCTAAATTTCTTTGCCTGTGGCGGTTTGAAATTTTCTAACGTCTTTTCTATTCAAGACATTGGGTTTGGAGATTTCAATAACTTTGAATTAAAAATAAAACTTATGTAGCCAATGATATTGATTACAATGATAGAAAAAGTGATGGAATCATATTCTCTAAATTGAATTTCTGTCAGGATTATAAGGTGCAACAACAATGGTAAAAAGAGTAATTAGATATCTGGTGAAGAGAAATACGTCTGAGTGAGAGAAGTGTGGAGTTGCTGTGATAGTTCTTAAATCGAGCCAGTCTTGTGTAGAAATGAATGAAGGTGAAACCATCAAAAGTATGAAGTTGAGGATATGGAGCTGAGAATGAGATATCTTTGAGTTTCTGAGTGTAGATAAAGAATTTATTCTTACAAGAGAAACAGGGTCAGTGTGTTGAGATTTTGAAGTTGTTCTTGACAACATGTTGTGAAGGTGAGCCACACAGTACATGTGTAGGCATTGTTGAAATTTGAGTTGCAGCATTATTTGTTTTGAGAAATTTGGAGTTGGTGCTTCAGTCACTGGAGTTGGTGCTTTAGCAGTTCGAAGAAGAGTTGGTGCTCTTGGTGGGTTGGTGCTCACTATTTGTAACAGGGTTGGTGCCCTCTTTGGAGTTAAATAAAAGCAAAATTTTGCTGTGGTTTTTTACCCGAAAGGGTTTTCCATGTAATCCCTGTGTTTAACTTGTTCTTGTGTTTCATGTTGCTGATTTGTGATTTGATATCTGATTCATATGAGTTATCTAGTTTAAAGTTTTAAAATGTTTCAAATACTGATTCACCCCCCCGCCCTCTCAGTATTTGCTGAGCGATCTTTACACCTTTCTCAATTATGAATCTCGAACTAGGAATGTTAGGCCCCATAGTTGTTCCTGGCACCAAATAGATTCCCTCAAGCATAGAGTCTGAGGAAGGCTTGTGTCCGTTTGAAGAGCATTGCTCCCTATTGGAGCTGGGTTGCTGAAAAGTTCTGGCTGAATCTCGAGGTGCTTCTCCACACCATCCACAACCTGCATATCAAGAGGGACTCCTTCCTCCTGAACCAAGTCCTCTAAAGCATCAAATCTGTTAAATGTTTCCTCTTCCTGCCTATCCCTGAGAGTCCTCTTTTGGCCTCTTTCTTTTACGAGATTTGACCGGGACAAAACCATCCTTGTCTGCCTCCACCCCCTGCATGGGAGCTTTACCTTTTTCCAACTTTTGAGTAGATTGAGAAGGAGTATTACCCGTTCTTGCAGAGTTTACAACTTTGGGACATTTCCATTGAAGGTGCCCATATTCGTGACACAAGCGTCAACGGAAAGGCAAAGCCTCATAATCTAACTGTTGCATCCAGGAGGTAGCCCCAATACTCATAAGTCATAACAATTGAATCCGGTAGTGGTTTGCTCAAGTCAATTTCCACACACACACGAGCAAAGGAAAGAACCTTTTTAGTCAGTGTTTGTTGTGAGGGCCCAATGGGCTTTCCTAGCATGAGAGCAATCATCTGTAGTATGTCACTTTGCTAACATTCTAAGGGAAATCGTGGGAGACGCACCCAAATTGGAACCCTAGAAGGCAGTTCCTTAGCAAAGTTGAAACCCATATGCCGAGGCTTGATAAAGAGGCCAACTTGATTGGAGAAGTACTTCCCATCTTCAAAAGCCCGGTTTCTATCAGCAACACAGGAGAAATCCACCATAAAGAAGTTGTTGGCTGCCAGCAATATGTCAAAATCACCTTCCAGGTTCCAAGTTTTGTGCATCTATGAATCCAAAAAAGGGAGCGACACTTGCGTCCCCATGAACTTGCAGACCAGCACATGGTTGCAATAATACTCAATGTCTTCCACCATGGAATCAGGTTGGATTATCAACACCGGACAATCCGGCGATCTTTCCAAGCATCTATTTACTTTGTGCAAATGGAGACCACCATTTCCTGACGAACCCTCGCCAGAGTTATCCATGCTAAGAAAAAAGATTTTAGCCAACAGAGTTATGCCAAAACCCAGCCAGCCAAGATATGAAAAGGAAAGCAAGCCAAAAAGGCCGCAGCACAACCTGAACAGACCAAGCAGAAGGAAACGGCTTTAGGAAAGCCACACGCAGCAAGAGAAAGTGAAAAGCTACAAAATCATTCATAGGGTTTAGTTTTACAAACAAAACCACATATTGTTACTTTGCCATATAATTTTAATATGCTGCTGTTAGGGAAAATGAATAACAAAAGTATCAATGATCAGCCATTGGGAAGCGACTCTTTTAAACAATTGAAATCTTTTTATTTCAGCTTCAATCGTTAAGATGATCTCTGATAGCGGGAATTAATTTCAGCAAAGTTGCTATATATTATGCACAAATTGACCTCCAACTTCAATAACTTAATACCCACGATCAAATGGGTAGTGCTAAGAAGTAAGAAGAATAAGGCGCTGCCCTTTGAAGATATAAATTGATGCTGGTTGCAAATATGAAATCACTGTTGTCACAACTTTGAAAATTGCTGTACAAAGAGATTATTGCCAGCCAACATGCAAATTGATTTTGAACTGATGTTTCTATGATCGCTGTGCAAGAAGAATATAGCTGCCTCAGATTTCAAACATGAACTGCTATAATCTTGAAACAGAATTTGAATTGGTGCACCCAATTATGAGTTGTAGATTTGAAGGATATTCCTTAATTACCAACTGAAATTTATCAAATCTGCACAATAGTGATTTCTGTGTGAAATCACATAAAGGAATTGTAGGTTTTCGTCCTTCAATCCAGACCTGGAGGGTTTTCGTCCTCACGTTAATTGAACCAAAGTCCAATGCTCCATCAAGGAGTAGTAATCAGAAAATAGAATTATTCATCAATACCTCCCTCCTCCTTGCTTGGCCTCTCTTAAATAGAGTTTCTTTCAAAACAAATGTAACTTTTCAAATGGCTCTTGATTGATGTTTGAGGAGAACTATTTAAATTTTTTTAAATTTTAATAGACCTTTTATTATGACTCCCTTAAATAATAATAATTATTTTAATCCCATTATGAAAAGGGGACATTAAGCTTTTAAAATATTTTCTACCTACATTAAGATTCCTAAGATAGACTGTCACTCCATGTCTTTATACTGGTTTACTGGACTTGCGGACCATAGGTCACTCAGTAAGGCAGATTACAAATGGTTAAACGATTCAATGTTAAATGAATAAATTTCTTAATAATCCCTATATGCAAAATCTTTATGACGCCTTACTTCATCACTAACCTTGAAACTAACAATATGTAGAACTCTCAATTAATTGTTGATAGACTTGTAGGCTTCCAAAAAATATGACAAATATTTATAATGCTAGATGCATGCATGCTAGCAAATCATAACTTATAAATAATCTACTATAACAGAGATCGGTGCCTAATCCTGTAGCAATAGAGTCATACCAGAACTAATTAAAGCAATGACAAAATATTTCACAAATTTTAGATGAGCCTAATTGACTTGACTTTGTCTTGCAGAGCTTAGACCCTTAAATGTCTTCTTTCTCTCAATAATACAGTCCATTCTTATTTATCCATTTCTGGTCCAAATACCCTACATATTAGGTTAGAAAGATTTACAACATTCCTTGAATGCAAACTAACTACTTTTTGATATAAATACAATAAATATGCATTAAGAACTTGTCAAATTCCTTGAAATATTCAATAGCAAATGGAGAAATATTGCATTATAATAACAAAAATGTGTCTTATATAGATTTACTAAAGATAAATACAATGCCTTCACAGAAAATGAGCTCAAAGGAAGACTATTTTCATGTTCTATTTGAGCTTCACATGGACCCATACACCAAATTATAGGGCTAATTAGAAAACATAAGCCTAGATTGGCCTAGAGCCTCAAGGACTTGCTTGAGAACTAATAGAGACCAACCCCCACAAAGCTCTAGAAAATTACAGCATATAGCAAAATTCTTAGATTGAACACCTTGATAACACTGGGTCCATATGAAACCTTGATCAATAATTGCATATGGGCATAAAGAATATGCCCTAGGGATCTTTAGTTTCAGTTTTCCCTAATGTTTCTTTACAAATCCCGCTCGTAAATTTACATGCAACAAGCAAATTTTTTAAAATTTTGTACCAATATGACATTTAGCTTGATCTACATCCTTGACTTACAATTGTTCATATGGAAGATGCCAAATATGCCAAATGGATCTATGCTCAATCTTCCTGTTTGGATTCATGAGAGAAACATTACCCGTCCATTATACTCTATTCCAGTGGGAATGTATCTTTTCTCACTTTACCCTATGTTATGCCCTATAGGTAACTCCCCTTAATGGTGCCTTCCATGCTTATGCAGACTCATGCCATCGTTAAGTGTTTTAATCTTTTTTCTCCATTCAATTATTGGAACTTACTCGTTTGTTAATTTTATTAAGATCTCACGACCAATGCATATTAACGAATTCTAAAACTGGGGCCATTACATTTAGTTGCTAGTAGGTATCTTGGTCACATGTGAGCACTCTAGGGGCTACTTAGCTATCTATTACCTTTCACCGATAAAAACATGCCACATGGATGCCAACTGAGAAGAAGTGGGGCTCAATAGTGTTTCATTAGAGATTGTAATGCACTACGGCTAATTTGAAATTGAGAGCAAAGTTGATTAGTTGTAGGCTAGTTGCATAAAAATTGTCAACTCTCCTACAGTGAATGATAGGTAGTCATAGACCGAAACGTTCACAGGAATTCAGTAGCAGCCAAACAAATTTTATGTGATATGAATATCATTTTGCTACTGTTCCATATTATTCAAGTGTCACCACCGGAGATAGAGGGCTACTGAATTGATAATTAAATTCAGCTTGAAAACATGTTCAGATGGTCTTCCAGTATGAGAAGATGTGGAATGTGAACAGCCCAGCCTCCCAATTGAATTATATTAGTTTTTTTTTTTTAAATTTTCTTTTTAGAAAAAAAATTGTTTTTCCTATTTTAGTCCAGGAAATATTGAAAAATTGAGAAAAACAAAGAGCACAATGCTCCAATACACAAATTCAGTCTTTCGTCTTCAACACTTACATCATTACATTCAATGGCTTTATAAAGCCATTCAATTTATTAACCATCCAAACCACCAACTACCAATTAACTCATAACTAATAACTAACTAAATACTAACATCTAATAAATTAACATTAACTTTATTCCATGTCATGCACTAATAATTCCTAACAGGAAACACGAACCAAGATAGAGGGAAATCACCTCTTTCTTGCTTGATTTCACGTGTTTTACTTGTCACTATATTCTCTACTATGAAAAAAAATAGTTATTGCTCTGCCTGGTAAAATAGAAATTGAAGAAGAAATGTACAGGGAAGTTCAACAATGTCTGGGATGTTTTTCCACTAATACTAATTTACTTTTTTTGACTCTTTGGTTTTACTTTTCTTTCAATTTAGTTATATTTTTCCCATTCTAGTGCACAAAACAGGATTGATAAAAGTTTCAAATGTCACTTTCTTGATTTATGCATTTTATTTTTCTTGTCGTTATGTTCTAGTTGATTTTTTGTTATATTTATAACTCTGCCTGAAAAGAATTTATGTTTTTTTAAATATTTATGACCATACCTGGTAAAAATGTAAATCAAAGAAGAAATGTAGAGGAAAGTTCAACAATGTCTATTATTTAAATAACATTAATAAAGTCTAAAGATTTTAGAAAAAGATATTGTTTTTTCAAATGAAGCATATGGGGATTTGAAATTGAAAATGGTTGGTCAAGATTCCTGAACTTCTAAAAAATTATGGTTTCTGAAAATATCTCCATCCCTTGAGGATTCAAGTACGTGTATCTTTGATAGGTTTTCAGTCTAAGCAAATCTATCCATTTTACATTGGTATCTATATGTTCCAGAGATAGACAAATATTGTTTTAGAAAAAAATTGGAATAATATAGTTTTTCCAACTCAACATATTGGGAATTCGATATTGAAAATGACTGGTCGAGATATCCAAACCTCTTAAAGTTTATGGTTTCTTAAAATTTTGCCTATCCCTGCATGATTCAGGTATTTTTATAATTGATAGGGTTCTAATATGAGTAAATATATCCATTTTGCACTGGTAGCTATAGGCCCTGTAGATAGGAAAATATTGTTTATCAGCAATACGATGAGTCTGTGGTGATTGAATCAATAACTTTAAGTTTGTAAATTCTAACCTGCTGATAGTTCCATCAAACATGACTAGTCATGCAGGTTATGTGGCTGTCATTGGCAAGCCAAATGTTGGGAAGAGTACACTTATGAATCAAATGATTGGACAGAAGCTTTCAATAGTTACAGATAAACCTCAAACTACACGGCATCGTATCCTTGGGTTGTGTTCTGCTCCTGATTATCAGGTATTTGAAGAATTAAAAACTCAAATGGCCACAAATCACTATATTTCTTTTGAGTTTCTGCAATAGTGTAGGTGTAAATAACGTGTTTCAGAAATCTGTTAGAATGTGATCTTAAATAAGTGAGGACTTGATCTGCATTTATCTAATTATAACTTTACTTAAATCATTGTAGGAATTAATTCACGCATTACAGATAAATATTATTGCAGAACTTTAAACTATGCCTGGAATGTTTGAATAATATTTCTTTATATTGTTAATGGTCAATAATGTAATTGGTTAGTTTAGACATCTTAAATGTCTTCTATAGTGAGTAGGTAGAGGTTGGTAGACATCTTAAATGTCTACAATTGTAGTTAGTTGAAGTAGCTAGACTTATTAATGTTATCAGTGCTATGTCACTGCTATATATTGTAATCTTTCCTTCTTGTTAAAGCAATGCAAGCAAGTAATAGAATTACCAGTTCATTTCAGAACATGGTATCAGAGCGAGGTTAAAATTTCTTTTAAATTTTTTTATTATTCTAAAAATTTCGAGCAGACTTTTAGTGGAAAAATTTCAAAGATTTTTTTTGTGATCAAATTTCATGTTTTTTGTAATTTGAAATTTGAGGGTCTTGATTTTTGATTTTTCGCGAGTTTTTTCTCATTGAAAATCGTAACCCTCTTATTTGTGAATTCATGGGGCTTGTTTTCAGAGGAAAATCAAAGGTTTTTTTGCATCTTTTAGGGTGGATTTCACATGCCTTAGAAATCCTCTTGGTTGCTGTGATTTTTCATCATCTCTGGTCGCGTTTTTTCATCATCTTGGACACGTTTTTTTTGAGATTCAAGTTGTGATTTGCTGTGTTTTTTCTGGTCGCGATTTCAAGCTCTTGGAGGTCAAGTTTTCGTGATCTCCTTGTCCCTGATTTCTCCTGTCTTTGGGCCGCATTTTCTTCCCGTTGCTGGGTGTTGTGATTTTCATCTTTTCTGGGCACTTTTGTGTTTTCTATTGGCATTTTTAGGCGCGATTCTCCTTGCGACTTCTACACAATTTTTATGTCTTTGTGGTGGTTGCTAAACCCTGGTTTTCACGGGTTTCTGAAAAATTTGTGGCGGCCTCTTAGTTTTTTGGCCGCCTAGGGTTTCTGAGAAATCGGCTAGGGTTTTGATCCTTTGTTTCAAGTCGAAATTTTATTTTGATTTAAGATTCCTTGTAGGTTTTTCGAGATCTCAACTGGGTTGTCTTCAGTTTTTTTGGGTGTCTCGAAGTTTGTGCCTCAAAATTTGTGCACGTGGGTGCTACCGATTTTTTTGGGTATTCTTCAAATTTTTTGGGTTCTGTCTTAAAACTCTGCATTGGTTTTATACCTCGAAATCCGTGCTAGGGTTTCAATTTTTGCCTTGAAATTTGTCCTGCAAAACTTGTTTTTGTTTTTAGTGCGGTGGTTTTTGTGCCTTCACCAGTTTGACCTCGGGGTACGTGATGGCATCTTTGACAAATATAATGCTTGAAAGCAACTAGAAGTTCAATGGGAATAATTACAACACCTGGAAGCAGCGCATGCTGACTATCTTTGAGTACCGGTGTCTTGATGTAGTTGTTTTGGGCACGACTACACGTCCTACCACTGCCAGAAAGGATCAGGACAAATGGGATGAGTGCAACCGGGAAGCTATCATGCTCATCAAACACTCAGTCACAGATGAGCAGCTACCTCAGGTACCTTCTGGCAAAACTGTTATAGAAATCTAGGATCATTTGAAAGCCCTTCATGAAACCTCCGACAAGAGCAAAGCATTCTTTCTCAAGAACATGCTTTTTTCCATCATGATGGATGAGAAAATGTCCTTATCGGAACATCTAACAAAGATTAAGGATATTCATGATCAGTTGGAGGCGATTGGTCGAACAATGGAGGAAGAGGATATGGTCGTCATTACTTTGAAGAGTTTGCCAAAATCTTATGAGCATTTCATTGAAACACTGAATATTACTTCAACAAATGTTGAATTGAAGTTTCCAGACTTGTGTAACAAGCTTCTACAACAGGATCATTGGAGACAGTAGTTTGGAAGTAGTACTAGTTCCACTTCCACAGAGCAAGCATTCTCTGCTAAATCTTCTGCTAAGAACAAAGGGAAGGCTCAATCTTCTCAGTCGAAAGGCTCTGGTTCTTCTTAGGACAGCAAGAAGGAAAAGAACGTTTAGTGCAATTATTGCCATAAATATGGTCACATGAAGGCTAACTGTCGAATTTGGTTGGCTTCTGAACAAAAAAAGTAGGGAGGGTCTCAACAAAAGGCAAATGTCACAGAGCACTCTGAGCAGAAAGAATCTGCATTCTATGCTTTTATGGCCAAAATAATTGCAGATCCAGTAAAATCTTCTTCCTGGTATATTGATTCAGGGGCTTCTCGGCATATTACTCATCATCGGAATTGGTTCACCAAATATGAACCATTCTTTGATTGTCATATTTGGAGGAGGTGAAGAGTACACAGTTGCTGGTAAGGGCATTGTCCAGATTCACCCAGGAGGAAGAAATCTAATCTTTCTTGATGTCTACTATGTTCCAGGCATGGAACATAATCTCCTCTCCGTCAACCAGATCATGAGGCATTCTCCCCAGTTGGATGTTGTTTTTAGTTCGTCCACCTACAACATTGTTGATAGGGAGACTCGTACTACAATCGCTATGGGACTTAAGGATCATGGTCTATATAGACTTGCTGATTCCGATGATTCTTAGGAGCACGCTCTGGCAGCCAGGAGTACTTCCATCATTAAACTTTGGCATCAGCATTATGGGCACTTGAATGTGCACTATCTCTCTCAACTGTCTCAGGAGGGTTTGGTTGCTGGTCTACCTGAGATCCAAACTTAAAATCATGGAGTTTGTGGAGCGTGTCAAGCTGGGAAGCAGCATCAGACACCATTCTCGAATGGTGATTCTTGGCGAGCCTCCAAGGTACTTCAATTGGTTCACGTTGATGTATGTGGACCAATGAACACTCCATCTGTTACTGAGTCCAGGTACTTTTTATTATTTGTTGATGATTTCAGTAGGAAAATGTGGGTGTATTTTTAAAAAAATAAATCATGTGTTCAGTACATTTCAGCAATATAAGGCCTTAGTTGAGAAGGAATCAGGTTCTCAGATTGTTACTCTAAGGTCAGATAATGGGGGGGAGTTTTGTTCAGCTGACTTCTCTACTTTTGCTACACATGGCATTAAACGACAACTCACCACACCATACACCCCTCAACAGAATGGTGTCGCTGAAAGTAGGAATCACACCATTACTAAAATGGCTTGTTCTATGATGGACTATAGAAATGTCCCTAAGAAATACTAGGCTGAAGCAGTTTATATTGCAGTCTACCTCCTGAATCGGTCACCTACCTAGGCCGTTAAGAAGAAGACTCCTGAAGAAGCCTAGTCAGGACATAAGCCTAAGGTGGGCCATTTGAAAGTCTTTGGTTCTACAACTCATGTCTGGATTCCTGAAGCCAGGGGTGCCAAGTTGGACTCCAAGAGCCAACAACTTATGTTTACTGGTTACAGCGACAATCACAAGGCATACAGGTTGATTGATGTGGAGACAAATTGTCTCATATTCAGTCGTGATGTTGTGATTGATGAGACTACTGGTCCATTTCTTCCTACTACCAGTCCTTAGGATCAGCCTATGAAGGTTTCTGATGAGGGTGTTCATCTTCCTCTTGGTTCCCTTGATGGGAGGGCTTCAGAGCATTCTGACTTTGAAGATGAGGAGTCTACTAGTCATGATCTAGCACCACCTGATTTTCCTTAGGACTCACATCTAGATGACTTTGTTCTAGAAATCCCAGGAGATGCTGTTTCTCCTATTTCAGATGTTGGTACTTCTACTTGTCAGCCTAAGTGGTGGCTCAAGACTATTGGAGATCTTCATGATGATGAACTCATTGAGGGCAGATCAGCTTGTAGAAAGAGCAAGCAACAAAACATAGTCAATTTTGCTCTTATGGCCAACATCCACAACATCTATGAGCCTCAGACATATTCAGAGGCTAAAGGCATTCCAGAGTGGGAAAAGGCTATGGAGACAGAATACCATAGTCTTTTGAAGAATCACACTTGGGTTCTTTTTGATCTTCCTCTTGGGAAGAAACCTATCAGTTGCAAATGGGTTTATAAGGTCAAGTATCATGCAGATGGTACTTTGGATAAATACAAGGCCAGATTTGTTGCTCGGGGATTCACACAGTAGGAGGGCATTGACTATGAGGTGAATTTTGCTCCTACTGCCAAGATGAGCACAATTCGTCTTCTTCTCGCTATTGCAGCCCAATTTGGATGGATAGTTCATTAGATGGATGCTAAGAGTGCCTTCCTCAATGGTGAGTTGCAAGAAGAAGTCTACATGACACAACTCTTGGTTTCAAGGTTGCTGGCAAAGAGCATTAGGTCTGTAGGCTCGTGAAAGCACTCTATGGACTGAAACAGGCTCCTCAGGCATGGTACATCAAGATTGACCAGTACTTGGTTGATCATGGTTTTCAGCGCAACCCTTTTGACTCTAATCTGTATGTCAAGCACTCTGGTGATGATATTTTGTTTCTTGTTGTCTATGTTGATGACTTGATCATTATTGGCAGTTCAACACATTTGATTGCAGCAATCAAACAGGATTTGTGTCAGGATTTTGACATGATAGATTTAGGGCTTCTCCATTATTGTTTGGGTATTGAGGTTTGGTGACCGCTGGTGGCATTTTTATCTCTCAGTCTAAATATTCCAGAAGTCTGCTTGACAAATTTAGGATACAAGATTGCAAACCTGCCTCCACACCTATGGAGAAGGGGCTGAAGTTATTAGCCAAATCTGATTCACCTGCAGTAAATGAGACAATATTTAGGCAACTAGTGGCTAGTCTCATCCCTCACTACCACTAAACTTGATATCAGTTTTGCTGTGAGCTACATTTCTCGCTTCATGATAGCTCCAAAAGCCGATCATTAGATTGTAGTGAAGCGAGTGCTAAGATATGTGAAGGGCACTTTAGATTTTGGCGTTCTGTATGGCAGATGCAAGGAGCCAAAGCTGATTGGTTATACAAACTTAGATTGGGAAGGTTCAGTGGATGACAAAAAATCCACTTCTGGGTATGTATTCAGTTTGGGTACAGGTGTTGTAACATGGACCAACAAGAAGCAACAGGCAGTGGCTCTTTCCTCGACTGAAGCTGAATATTGAGGAACAGTTAAGGCAGCATGTGAGGCAGTTTGGCTCCGTAGGATGCTTTTTGACATGCACATGTCGCAAGCAAGACCTTCTCCCTTGTACACTGATAATCAAGGGGTGCTCAAACTGGCCAAAAATCCAGTCTTCCATGGACGTACCAAGCATGTCGAGCTACATTGTCACTACATACGCAAGCTGGTAGAAGACGGATCAGTTCAGTTGCAGCATGCTCTGACAGCGGATCAAATTGCCGATATTCTCAGCAAGTCTCTGAGCCCGGATAAGTTTGTCAAATATAGGGGGCAACTTGGTGTTGTTGATAGATTGACCATTAAGGGAGGGTGTTAGAAGAATATTTCTTTATACTATTAATGGTCAATAATAATTAGTTAGTTTATACATCTTAAATGTCTTCTGTAGTGAGTAGGTAGAGGTTGGTAGACATCTTAAATGTCTACAGTTGTAGTTAGCTGAAGTAGCTAGACTCATTAATGTTTTCAGTGCTATGCCACTGCTATATATTGTAATCTTTCCTTCTTGTTAAAGCAAGTAGCAAGCAAGTAATAGAATTACCAGTTCATTTCAGAACATGGAAGAGACAAAATAGAGCCAGTGAATTGCATAGAAGAAGATAAAAACCTCTGCATGTTCAGGCTATGTAAATAAGGACAAACAGGATGGGCTCACCATTAGAAGAAAAGAACTGAAAGTGCACAAGATGTCAACTTACAAAAATAAAAACAAACATGATGGAAAGCATTATTGGATATAAGTTGGTTTAAAGCATTGAAAAGGCATAAGATCCTTTTATAATTGGAAAATCTATTCTGTGATATTTCTTATTTAAAAAAACTAATTGCCCTAAGTGTTGCTAACTAGGTCTTCCTAGATCATGTTAGTCTTTAAGATCTAGATAATGCACTAAGTGACCCAATGGTACAAGAATGACCACACAGGCTTACCCAAGCTTAGTAGACTAAGAATTAGAATAGGTTCATTAACCACATATGATAAGACAGGGTCTGCAATCCAAAGTCCTGGTGGGGATCTGCTTGATTTGGTTCTAGTGCAGCCAAACTCTCTTGCTCAGCATAGGTGTCCTCTTGTTAATTACAAATGAATATCAGCAATAGTTGCCATAATAGAATCAAGCACTACCAAATTGGTCTGATTGCAACTTCAGATGTTTGCTGCAACCCATTGTTGAATTACAACTAAATCATTAATAATTTTATTTTCTCAGGAGGCTATACTATTTCTATGCAATGCAACCAGCTTAATATGGGTTTTTGGAAGCAAATACACAATGTGTATGCATCGGATGTTGTAGAATGATTCAGAAGAATGAATTTGAGACTGCAACCTTAACTATCTTGAGACAAAAATCTTATCCAAAGTGTCACTCAAGGGAGAATTCTTTTGGACTTGCAACTTGTGAAGACCATAGACAACCATCATGCAAAACAGGATATGGACATCTAGAATCTTGTTCACAAAGACTTTGAGAATTGCCATCTAGGACCTTTGGATCTCCTGCTTGTTTACGCACAATAGATGCCTGACATCATATTCCATACCACAGTAGCAAAAATCTTTCCTGGGATTGACTCAGCAAAACAAAAGTTAGAAGAGTTTTTTAATTAACCAGGGAATTAAAAAATGCTGGAAAATCATAAAAATAGAGAAAGAAAAAGCTGTTTCAAAAATTTCATGCCAAGTAAATTGTGTAGAGACAGAGTGAAACAAAATGAAGTGTTAATATGGATTTTGCTCATTAATTTTGAGGCTACTGATTACAGTGCCTGATACATAGTCATTCTTTGTCTCTATTTTTGATGTTAATGTAAGAACCCCTGCTTATTCTGCCCTGATTTTTCGGTTTAGGTTGTTTGACATTTTGTCAAACACTTGGCACACAATCTGGTTTTCTGAGTTTTGGGGTTTTGCTTGTTTGATTCTTGATAGATTTCAATACCAAAATGATCACATAAAACATAGAAGTGATAAACAATGTTTGCATATACCAATAACAAGAATTTCACATGCAATCTCCACTTTATTGAGAATAAATCAGATCTGAGTACACTGATTATCAGGTCTTGTTGATGTGTATTTTGTGACCGCACCAACACAGAATAAAGTTTCCCAACGGTCATTCTATCCTCTCTTGAACAAAGTCTCCTGCATGCTAAGATTGTGAGAGAGATCATGCTTTTAACTCCAAGGTTCCTTCATGTAGTGGATAGTCTCAGTTGGCTCGATGTGATTTGCTGGTATTTCAAGGGGACTTACGTAATTATTCACTCCAGAGAAAGGGGTTTTCAAGATTCAAAGGATTTATCAGTGAAGCTCAGATTTCCTAAACTAACCAAGAAGTACTGAATGTAAATGGTTGCAGGGATAGAAGAGCTATGGACTAATCTACGTGCGGGATGTGGAGATCAACTTTCACAAGCCTCAACCAAACTCTGCTTTGCCTCACTTCGGACAGCCTCCACAGAACCGGTGCAATCTTCAAGAGGAGTAATTAAAGATATTCAGATCACAATTCGATATGAGGACACCATCACAACGATGCATGTCAACACATAAACCATAATCGAAGTTAAGTCCGCAATGTTCCAGTTGACCACGCAAGGCGAACACACCATTAGTGAGCCTGCTAGTGGTATGGATAAGCGAAGCTTGCTTAAATCAAACACCACATTACACAACTATCATCTATTTGCATGAAATGAAATCTACTTTACTCTAAGCTACTTTAAGATTCAATTGCGAATTAGAAGGATGAAGAAGCCTCGCTAGCTACTCACAACAAAAGATAAAACCACCATCAATGATAACTCTTTTTATTATGAGAGTGTTCACAACAACTTCTTACAAAGCTTTTCAATGGAAAAACTTTCCTTCCTTTTCAATCTAAGCTAAGCTATCAATCTATGCTATCTCTCTATGCTCTATCTCCTAGCTGTCTAATCTCTAATCTTCTAATGATCTAATGAATTACAAATGAGGGGGAATGCCCCTTTTATAGCTGGCCAAGTCCAATGGACAACTCAGATTACAATCAGATGACGGCCTAGATCGTGCCACCTCAGCCCTAAACAAGATTTACCCTAAAAACTGCCACAGAGAGAAGTGGGGTAATAAATGAGTACAGAATGCCCATTCTCTCCCTTTGACCACTATGAGCAATTAATGCTCACCATCTTCTAGAAGATTCTCATCCAGAAACACGTTCCCACTGTTTTTCTCCTTGACTGCAAACTGGATCAGTCTGACCAACATAGCTTCAACTTCTTGAACTGGCGTGGTAGGCACGTTCTCAATTTGAAACTCCAAGACTGCAACTTTCTCCTGCTCGATGATGATTTTCCTCCTTGCTATCATCCTCTAACGCCTGGGCCTTCATCTTTTCTTCCATCATGATCTTGAAGGATTCTCCAGTCTTGGACTCGATCATTTCTTCTTTGCCACCTGCCTCCCTGAGTTGGGTGCATATTGGGTCTTTGAGGAGAAATTCCAACACTTAGCCATTTCCTTCAATATCTCCCTTCGCAATTGAGACATCATGGAGGAGCTTGAACCATTTAACATTATCTCCCTCTGAATGTTGTCTTGGAGTACTCGTCCCATCACCCCAAGTCATCGTGCTTTGGTCCCGACATTCATCCTACAAAACAAATAAAGAAAAGAGCATCAGAACACTTTATAATATAAACTCACTTCACTTATCTGATCTCCATGTTCTGATTTCCAAGGTCTGAGTGATCCTTGGATCTGATAGAGCTCATCATTTTCTCCAGTAGACTTTGCCTTCTTCATAACCTTTCATCACGGGTGCACTTTGACTATGTCCTTCCATTTTGATGACTTAGAATTTTTTCTTGCCACCTACTTATCCTGGGAGCATTCACCACCTTGAACTTCATATTTCTTCCTTAGAAAATTTTCTCACCCACCTTGATTCTGGCATATAATACCTCACTTAAGCTTGGGCACAATTAGGCCTTTGTGTCTTCATTTTCTCTGACCCAGCGTTTTTATCAACCATCTTCCTATTTGTTTTCCTTCGGCGCATTTGACCTCATGTACTTTGATTTTCAACACTTAGATAAATTTCATGGCATCTCTAGTTGATAGGGCGCATTTGGGGGTCTGGGGTTTCACTTTTCCACGCCTTAGGCAATTTGTTACCTCCTCCTTCAAGTAGGGCGCATAAAGGGTGTCTACTTTCATTTCAGTGCCTTAGGAATTTTTTTAGCTTCAACTTCTTCTTGGGCGCATCTAGGGGGGGCTCCTTCTAGTTTTCCACACTTAGAAAAATTCCTTACCCTCACCTTGGTGACTTGGGCGCATTTTCACCCCTGTACTTTCAATTCACTTGCCTTAGAAGATTTTCATGCTCAACTTGTTGTTGGGCACATTTTATCCCATGTGCTTCAAGTTTCAATCACTTAGAAACTTTTCATCATCTTGACAACTTGGTGGGCGCGTTTGAGGGGTCATGGTTCCATTTTCTTTCACTTAGGAAATTTTTAAATCACCCCCTCAACATGGGCGCATTTAGGGGGGGTGGAGGTATTTCAAACACTTAGTAAGTTTTCTAGCATCCCTCCATGACTTGGGTGCATTTCAAGGTGTGTCAGGGAATTTCCATCACCTAGAATTTCTTCCAGCTGTATCTCTTTGAAGGGTGCATTTGAAGTGGGGTCAGGGAATTTCAACTGCCTTGGAGAATTTTCATACCACCTCCTCAAGATAGGGCGCATATGAGGGGTGTTGGAGGAGTTTCTATGACTTAGAGAATTTTCTTGTACCCTCACTAGCTGGGCGCATTTCTTGGGGTTCCCTGCCAATTTCAAATACTTAGAAATTTTTCATGCCTCTTGCCTAGCTTTCTATTTTTAGTAAGTTTTGGAGCTCCTGCGATTTCCATGGATCTTCAGCATTTTCAAGACATGATTTTTTTTGCTGACCTTGACCTTCTTGACTTGTTCACACCTGCCATTTTTAGTAACTTTTTGAGTTTTGAACTTCTGCAACTCCGTTTGGCTTGAAATTCGGTCCATGGGGTCTTTGTAACCTGTTTGTCCTGTTCACATTGGTGCCTCGTGTTGACCTGCTATTTATAGTTCGTTTCTGGAGGTGACTTACTATAAATAGTAAGTACTTAGATTGTGCTCAAATTTTACTAGTGGATTGCTTGAAAGACGCTAATCGCAATGGGATACATCAGTTTTCAGAGACTGGTGTTTTACCCTTCATTTTGAGTCCTGAAGTTGGAAACCCTAATCTGATTTGCATGTACCTCAAATGACCTCTGTTTGACCCCGTTTCTATTGCATGTCGCTCTGTTTGTGATACTGAAGTGCTGGGGAGCTGTTGGAGTGGACCTGCTAAAAATAGTAAGTTCCTGAAAAAGTGATCAACTGACTGCCGGATGTGTTTGCATGTCACATTACCTAAGAGATCTCAAAAAACCCAGAAAAACCCAGAAAATTGGTCTGCATGCGAGCATTGGCCAAAAATAGTAAGTCCCTGAAAAATGATCAACTTGGCTCGCATGTCACATCACTGCGAAGCTCTTGAAAAACCCATAAAGAATATCCTGACATGCATCGAAAAATCATACATGCAAACCCTAAAAATTGCTCTCGAAGGTAGTACTGCTAAAAATAGCAAGTTGTCAGAATTTGCTGAAAATTTGATGGGAGCCTTCCTGAAGGCTCCTGATTGCAATGTTAAGCTCAGACTTCAATTTGCCAACTCAATTTGACCTCAAATTAGCCTGAAGAATGAAAACCCTAATCTGTCCAACCGCACTTCAGAGTTAGTCAAAATTTCAAACTAGGTCAAAAGATAGGTACATCATCAGAAAGATAGAGGAAACAGAAAGAGAGAGATGTAAAACCAAAGCCAAAAGACCAAAAAAGAGCAAAAATTAGGGGGTCCCCATTTTGAATGGGGTGATGTGTGAAAAGGTGTGAAAAGGTCACAACAGGTCTGATACAGATGATATCAGACTGAAAATACTTATAAAATGTGTCTACTATGTACAAACAAACCATAAGGTTGGGTTTACCACATACCCATTTGCTTGTTACTTCATTTACGCTCAATAAGTTCACATATATGGCAAGAAATTGCTGATGTAGATGCTCACAAACCCTGCTGTGAATGTCAGATGTATTTTCTGTTAATACTGATGTAGATGGCTGCCAAAACAAACCCTAGACTCCTCCAAATGAAGATGGCTAGGTCTAGGTTTGGAACAATGAAACCCTAGGTTGATATGATGTCAATACAATGCCAAATTTCACCACCAAACCTTTGGATCTGCAAACTGAAGTCTGACACAAATCTGCAAATGAATAGATGTTGCCAATGACCAAAATCCCTTCCAAAACAAAGCACTTCTCTCCTCAAACCCTAGCAATATATTTGTAGATGAAAATTTGCCAATATAATAGCCTTTAGATCTGGACTCTTTGTCCTCAAACTGCAAATAGAACTTCAAACCTTAGCTGAAATGATATTTTCCTTCAAACCCTAGCTGATTGAAGCTCCTCAAATAAGCCAAACCTGCAAATAAGCTCAATGATGAATCCCGGATGAATCCACCTCTCAATGTGGAGTTGGGTTTTCGTCCAATCCACAGATTTCTAAGGGTTTTCATCCTCAGAAATGGCTGCACCTGAAGTGATCAGCTGATAATGGAGACATCTCAAATATGTCAAGTCAAGAATGAGAGCCTTGGAGGAGAAAGAGGGCCTTATATAAAAATTTTCTAAACCACTTTTGGACCCCAACACCTTCATTAATGATTTTTAATAAATTATTTCCCCTCCAACCCTAGGCGTCCACTTTTGGGAAATAAGTATTTTATTTTAATTTCCTTTTTAACTTTTTCCACTTAAAGTCGCTTTATAATTTATAATTTATTTTTCTCAAGTGACTTAAGTAATAATGTTTTATAAAAGCTCAATAAAGTAATATTTTAATTTCTCCTTGGCCAAATAATATTATAATTATCTCTCTTATTTTTCCATGGCCAAAATATTAATAGGTATAGCAACTCATTCCCTCTCCAATCGGATTAGCTTACGAGAATGGCTAATAGGCTAATCAATCTACTAAATGGTGATCATGCTGGAAATGGGGACATGACAGTTCAAAATAGAAATTAATTAGAAATTACAAAATACAGCTCCAAAGTAATAAAATGAGGGAGCCTATGATGCTAGCCACTATGGTCTGCTAGGGGGATCTAGGCTCAAGTGTAGTTGATTTTGCCAACATTCACCAAATACTATGTCCAAGATCTCTAGGTCCCCATCATCAATGAGTGGCTCCCCATCATTTGAGATCCATTTTGAATCTAGATTGACCTTTTCAAGGTTAGTTGGTTGATCGTCTTGACACTCCCTAATATAATCAAAATAAAGGAAGGCATTAGTTTTGGACAAGATGGCTAGATCATCATCAGATATGGCTCCTCACCATTTGTGATACATTTTGAATTCGGATCAATCTTGTCAAGATCAATTTGCTGATTGTTGTTGATGATCCTTGATATAATCAAACTGAAGGAATTAGTTCATGACATATATGGAATAAGTATGCACATTATGCAATAAATTCAAATTGATTTCAAAGTTGCAAGTTACAACAAATGTAATAATTAGTATTAAAATTTCAAGTTTTTCTGACCTTGAATTTTCTTAGTTGAAGGTAGAGGTTGTGGTGAACAAACATCAAATTGTTCATTAGTTTTTGAGTCAAATGGTTATGTTTTTTAGAGTGCATATATTCAAACACACTCCAAGAACTCTTACAAGCAGAAAAATTGCATGACTGGCTCCATAGGTGCATCATGATCTTTCATAAATTTTTGGCTTCCTTGCTAAAAAAAATTCTCACCATTGCATTGACAAAACCAAAATTTATCAATATTCTATCAACTACAATCTATTTAATTATCTATAATATACATCCAATTTCAAAATTCAGACTTTAAACTTTTAAAGATAGAAAAACAAAAGCTAAGTTTAAATAACTGGTTTCTAAGGAGCATGCATTGAAGAAAACTCCCTTTTGCTGTTGGTAACAAGAAACTCTGCAATAGTTGGCCATTGCTCCTTTGAATTAGGAAAAAGTCTCTCAATGCATTCGAGTAGGTCTTCTGTCACCTCTACATCATCTCTAAAGGATGCACTCCAAGACAGTTTTGGATTGAGATAGTATCTAGTGGCATGGAGGTAGCAATGCATTTTCCAATCCCATTTGTCATCAATGATCTATATTGGCATCATCAATGATCTATATTGGCATATACTTCTACATGTCATTGTATATCTTGCTTCTAGATAGAGATAACCCATTGGGGATTTTTACCTATCAACAACTTGTTTTTTATGCCTTAACTCTGCAACCTTGACTTGCAGAGAAGGGGAAAAGGGGTTAGCCACGAAGGCCTCGGTGGCAGTACGGAGGTCAGACGTGGTCGCCTCATATGATCGTTTGCGAAAGATGGCTAGCTGGCGCCCATAAATGCGGAGAAACCTCGCGGTGCGAGTGATGACATCATTCCACCAAACAATCCAGCCTGTATTGCGAGGTGGCCTACATTCCAAATTCCAAACAGTGCGAATGTGGGCCAGTGTGGGTTGATGATTTAGCTTCAGAAAGAACTGGGTCCTGGTGGCATGAGGTTGCCTTAATTCCCATTCAATGCAGAATGTAATGGGAAAGTGGTCTGACAATGTCACATCCACTAACGGCCTTACCGAAGTGGCAAAGAGCTGGCAAAAGAGAAAAAATATTGAGTCGAGATCATAGCATGATCAAGGCGTTTAAATATCATGTTAGACCCAGCTTGATAATTGCACCAAGTGTGCCAAAGAGAATGAGAGTGGCAGCGGCCAATATTGGGGTCGAAAAGACCCAATTTATTACGCATGTAGTACCATGCATCTTTTTCGCCAGCTGCCCATCGGAATGGCAGAGTACCATGTTGTACGCCATCTCAACCATATTGGAATCCCCACAAAGCAGCCAAGTAGCAATTGGTAATGAGTCAGCAATCCATCGCTAGAGAAGAGATTTTTCAACAACATCGGTCAAGGCATAAACATTAATAATCCCAAAGGAATGATTATAAATGTTGAGAAGAATCCAAACGAGCCGATGTGTGGGGTCAGACCCATGATCAACCACACAAGCATGCCACCATGGGGACAAAAGGGTGACCGCTTTGCCACGTCCAGCCTCATGTTTAGTACAATACATTTTATTGGCTGGCCAACTAGAATGACAAGCCGAAAAAAGCAAAAAACCAACAACTTTCACTTCTTGAAGACATAGAACATCAATACCAATATATTTCTGAAGAGTATCCCTATCATAATACTTCCTAGAGAGGTCTGTCAGACCTCGAATATTCCATTAGAGGAAATTCATGAATAAAACTCCTCCATATCATCGAAGTCCAGCTCTTCGTCTAGAGTGGAGAAGTGATTTTGTAAAAATTATGGTGGGACTGAACCAATTTGAAAAGGTGGGGATGCATGCCTCTGTTTCTCTTGAACATATTCTTCTTCTACCAGAGGTCGAGAAGGATTGCGAGACCTCCTATGAACTCTTGACATGGTAGGAGACTCAATCGGCTGTGCTATCATAACTGAGGCAGGTTGAGGCGTAGCCTTAGGCCGTGGCTGCATTGAAGTGCTATTAGAGCCCATCTGGCCTTCCTTCCCCTTTGCAAAAGGGTTTGAAACTTCCTTTACTGGCTCGGGGGTTTTGGAAACCATCTCAGACTCATTGGACTTGTTTTTCCAGTTGGTAATCGTTGTCCATTTTTCCTCTGGTTTGACGACAACACTTTCCGCCTAACGGGGCTTATTAGCATCCCATGGCGGCGATGGAGTATGGGGAACTGCCAGAGGGCAATCCTTAATCTTGTGGTCAGCGAACTGACACCTATAACAAGTATTCGAAAGATTAAAATGACCTTTTGGGAATGCCGAAAAGAACCAATTTGAATCTCGTGAAAGGTCCACTTTGACACAAAAAAACCAACAAGAGTATGCTGCTCTAACCATTGACATGCAAAATCAAAATCCAAAAGAGCAGAGTTGTCGACACTAGCAAGAATTGCTGGGTTAGAGCTGGTTGAAGGCATAATAAACCAAGAAAACCGCAGTAAATGTGGTTGTACACACAATAAATAAGAAAATGCTGCGCCTAAGGCGCGGTATGATGCAAGAGGGGCCAAGAATGACCGTAGACACAAGAAACCCTAGCAGAGCTCATTCACCTCGCATTCCCTAGCATCTATCGGACACTATTTTTCAGATGTATTTTTTTCATGTTATAATTTTATTTTAAGTCACTTTAGAAAAAAATAATATAAAATTATAAAAGTGACTTAAGTGGGAAAAAAGGCAAAAAGTAATTTAAAAATAAATTATTTCTTCTCTAAGTGGGATGCCTAGGTTTGGAGGGGAAATATATTATTAAAAATCATTTAAAGTGTGTTTGAGGTCCACCTCCTTTGGAGAGAGTTTATAAAAGGGACCTCTATCTTTCTTGAGGCTCATATTGCGAATTTGATCAACTCGATTTTTCTCTATCTTCAGCTGAGAATTCAGTTGCAGCCACTTCTGAGGACGAAAACCCTTGGAAAATTGTAGGTTGGATGTAAACCCAATCCTGCTTGTGAGGTGGATTCATTCAGGATTCACTATTGGACATATTTGCAGATTTGTGAGCAGTTTGGGGTTATTTCCAGCTAGGGTTTGAACCCATTTTTGGAGCTAAATTGCAGATTTGAAGTGCCAAAGAATTTTTATGCTCTAAGTAACTATCTTCAAGAATTTGACACAACAATATGTCCACAATAGCATTTGACACAACATGGGACTGTAACTGCCTTCTAACAAATTCTTGATGAGTCTCTTTACATTCCAGAGCAGCCAAATTCCAATATGCAGGGAAGACAAACAAATGTCTGAAAGTTTAACCTTGTGCTTCTTTTTGTTCTACTCTGGATGCTTCTGCTCTGCCACATGGCATGACTAACTTATATATTTAGTTGAATTGTTCAACTACCTTGATCTTGAGAGAGTTTAAGCATTGAGATTTTCTCATCTTGTATCTTCTCCATCTACTCCACAACATAGAGTCCAATAGGATGCACGTAGTCTTTGAGGTGTCTTACTGGTTCAATATTCCAAACTCAAGATTCAGTTAGAAGTTCTTTATCAGACTTTGCTTCTTTCTGAACTTCCAATTTCCAATTATTTTGGAGATAGAAAAATCAAATGATGGTGCCATACTCAATACATGTTCATATTGCATCAGCTCGAAGTAACAATCTTCTAGAATTTGACATGATGATATGTCCATAATAGCATTGACATAACAACATGAGACTGTAACTGCCTTGTAACAAATTCTTTATGAATCTCCTTATCTTATTCCAGAATAGCTAAATTCCCATATGCTAGGAAGACACTAATAAATGCCTTTAGAGTTTTACCTTGTCCTTCTCCCTATTTCTCCCCTAGGTGGTTCTGCTACACTACGTGGTACAATTGAGTTGCATCTTTAGTTGAGTTTGCTAACTACTTTGAATTTGGGAGAGTTTAATACTCACAAATTTTCTCCTCTTGTACCTTCATCTACTCCATAGTCCAAAGTACAATGGGATTCATGTAGCCAGTGGGATATCTTACTGGTTCAATAAATTCAGTGATAGTTCTTTGTGAGACTATACTTCTTTTTGAGCTTCCAATTTCCAATTATGTTGGAGATAGAAAAATGGAATTATGGTCCTGTTGTGACTTGAATGTACTAGTTGTATGTTGGCGTAAAAACTAACACCTTTGGAGTGCAGGTTTGTACGGACAACTATGCACACTATGTAATGAGTACTCTTCAAATTAGGAGGGGAAGCTCCCTCGTAGTGCTGGAATGCGTGGAAAAGAAAAGTAATCTAAGTCCTATCTTTTTGTTCTTAGCTGGAAGAGGCACAAGGTTAAGAAAACCAAGAACGTTGTAGCTAAGGATTTTCTAGTTTCGCAGATCATTAACTACAACTAAGCTAACTACTTTAAATCTATCTAGTTTCCTCAAGAAAATAGAGAATGAGGAAATGGAGCAGGAATGTTCTAATACGATAAACTTCAGGTACAGTTTCACAACGTGAAGGCAAGGTGGGCACAACTATTTGCTTGGTTGGGAAGAAGTTTATTGGAAACGACAAATATATGATAAACCGGGTACAGAATCACAACGTGAAGGCAAGGTGGCACGACTATCTGCTTGTTTGAATAGGCTTATTACTCACACACATCACACGATAAACCAAGTACAAATTCTCAACTTGAAGGCAAGGTGGCACAACTATCAGCTCAATCTGAATAGGCTTATTGAATACAAAACACAAAGGATAGCCAACTAGGATAGTAAATTGCATTGGTGAGACACGCATACAATTTACAATCAAACTAGCCACTATATCTAACTAAGGCAAGCATTCACCATAATAATTGCATGAAACCCAAGTGGCATAACAATTCATTATCATAATAAATACTCATGAACATATACAGAATGAGCAATATTACAGGCAAGGTAGGCACATCATATATTTCTCTCTCGTGCAAAAGTTCTGCACAAATGAGCAAAAGCTCTTATTTATAGACATCAAAAGGTGTAGGGAACTCTAAAATCACCTTGAGTCAACTACAGTCTTGCAATGCATGCAAGATTTATTGCTAAACCCTAATAAAACAAACTATATAGTTAACTGGAAAACTACCATCAGTTAACCGATACAAATTAATCTAAAAATGGACAATGTGCAAGCATGCATGTCCTTATTGAAAGCAAGTTAACTGGAACACTACCATCAGTTAACGCAAACCCTAAATACAACTCCATGTGAATAAAGCTAATCCTAGAATAGATATGCATGAGATGAGATAGCGAGTTAACTTGAAAAAGAAACGCCAAGTTTAACTCCTATGTTTAATGTCTATTCTGAGAGGTGGGAACTGAAGTCTACTGGCCGTGATCTCGAACAACCAATCCCTCAACGAGATTGTTAACTGCATCAACATCTGAATGTCAGCAACTTGAGCAATCTTGGCAATCTTTACACACTCAAACTAGCATTTCATTGACTGGTAACTTTGGCGGCTCCGTAACTGCAGTGATGGCCAATATCTCCTCTGCAGCTTGATGTCTCTGATGCTTCTCCTTATGGAAGAGTGTTGCATGACGAAACTGCGAGGTTTGACTGCGCACACTCTGGCTATGAGAAATGCAAACGAACTTGCTGCATATGTAGAATTCCAATGGTTTCAACCCTCTAAACCGGCGTTGGAAGAAAATCGGCCATACGAGGCATGCCACCATATGGATTTGAGTAACTACGCCTGTCAACCCTTTGAAAGCACTTGATACAAATCGGTCTCAGCTTTTCGATGAAATCGTGAATTAAGACCGATTTGGTCTTGAATTGATCTACATGAACTGCACTCTGAAAAACTCGCCGTATATTCGACAGCACTACGGAAAACTAAAAAATAGCCTGCTAAGGCTAAAAATAGCCTATCAGAGAGTAATTTTCACGAAAAATTCTGAGATATGGGTTTTGTCCAGAAAAAGATTCTAAGACAACTTATAATGTTAGAAATGCAAAAATTTTACTTCTACTTGACCATGCAAGGAATTTCTGAATGAGGAAAATTAGAAACTCGAGAACTCATGCTCCGAGCAAATTTTCCTAAAATTCCCGGGCACATGGGTTTTCTCTAGGAAAGCTTAAAATGAATCGAATGTAATATTTGTTTTGTCAAATTCGCCGCTTTTCAATCACACAACTTAAGACAATAAATGGAAGAAATTGAGAAGAAAGCCGTTTGATGTTTCCTCTCTCTCAAATCGCTTAATTACTGAAATTGGTTGATAATTCTGACTTGTACCGCGAAAGAAAGTGTTTTGATGTCTTCACCAATGATTGCTGATGAGAAATTCGCCCAACTCTGAAGTAAATTCGCCTTTGCTTTGAAGAATTACGAATTTACTCAAGCTATGTGAATGAAATATGACGCCATGCTTGAATTAATAGAGCAAAATCGCACCATAATGTTGACTACAAGATTTAAAACCTCAACTGAAATAGAATGATTCTGATTGGACCTCACCTAGTTACACCGACATCGACTCTCGTGATCCGGAATAAAACACAATAAAAATGTTCGGGCTTGTCAAATCATATGGAATTTTCATCTTACAACATAAAGGGGGGCCAAAAATAGTTTATTGGACAAAATTGCCACCTTTCATGCTGGCATGCAATTTGAAAATTTAATATTATTTTAATTTAGTTGATAAACCCTGTAAAGCATTTGACTTTGTCCGGCGAACTTTACTGATTTCAAAAAGTCCTCATTTGACCTCATAGGCGTCCATTTGCTCAAGATATCACGTTTTTTATTAACTTCCTACTTTGTAGCCGCTCACAGTTATAACCGCCATCTTCGACACTAATTTCCGAAAGAGACTGCATGATGACTGTTATTATTCATTTAAGCCCGCAGAGCAAGAAGAATCACGGAGTCAATGTTCCAAAATCCATCACTCTAATCCTCAAAAATTAAGCACCTTGATTGGAATTGATTTTCGTGTGTCGAGATTCTAACTATCGGCTATCACATCTAATGCTTCAAACGGCTGCTGACAACGAACGGTGAACCCTGCTAATTGGTTAACAAGCTTACTGCATGACTAGAGGTATTCCGCATCCAATGAATATACGCAAGGCATCTGAAAGCTACATTAAGGACCCCTAAAGTAAGGGCGCCCCTGGCTTGAAAAGGCACGAACACCATTTTGACAAAAGAGCAACTCTCAACCAGATGCCCTACTTTGACCTCTCGGAGACCGGAGTCGGGATGGCTTGATTCAAGCACCGCTTTTGTCTCGACGTTGCAGCCGTGGCCGGGACCTACCAGAGATGTCTCTGGGAGGCTGCATGGGCGCGAAAATTGCTTCTAAGATGTCAAATAGAAAGGCGCCTTTCCCAAGATGGAATAGACGGCCAAACTTGGCCATTTTTTGAGCTGTCTTCGTTTTACAGTATTTCACAAAAGATCTCGCACGTACGAGCGTTTGCCAAATCCCGGAGGCTGACGGCTAGGCTCGTTGAATAGCTGGAGCAATTGCGCTCAAGTCTCGTGAAGACTTCAAACGTCAATAACCTTATTTGATAGGCCTAAAGGCTAGGCGCCCCTGGCCTACAGAAGTACAATGAAATTTATATGCTTCTCCGCCCACTAAATTACGTGCCTGGTAGAATCTCTGCCACGATATTTCAGAATGTCGGATTAACAGGCAAGTTGGTGCATCGCGAAGCTGGACTAGAGTAGCACAGATGTCAGGAAGACCTTGTCAGCAAACTGTATCATCTCAGGGGTCATTTTGAAGGGCGCCCCTGAGCTACAGGGGCGCAGTTACACCATTTGAGGAAGCTCTGTGATGTGAGCTTACTCCATAAGCTCATCTTTAGATGCTAACTGCCGGAGCTCTGGGACTCAGATGACTGCAGTCGATAGCTCGTCGGACAGGCAGACTAGTCGTGAAGAGATTGACTGCATCAACCATCAGGAATACCAAGATCTAAATCTCCATTAAGAAGTGCGCCCTTGAGCTACAGGGGTGCAAAAGCTGGAAAAAGACAAGCTTCTGCAAACTACAACTTTGGAATCTTCAACTTCCGTCGCCAATTACCGGAGTTACGAGTCTCAGATAGCCTCGCAGGATAACTCATCGGATAGGCAGACTAATTCTGAAGAGTTTGACTATATCCATGAGCATATGCCACAAAATCTAGGCCTTCAAAAAGAAGGGCGCCCCTGGGCTACAGGGGCGCAATTTTGCCTTACCTTGAGAAATCTTCAAAAATTGACCATTAAAATCTTCGTCATAGCCATTGAAATGACCATACAAAGGTATAATCGACATCGCGAAATGCTCCTCCACCGTGAATTGCCTCGTTTTGAGTCTCTGATTCGGGTGCTGATGAATGGATACTGCCTTTGATTGACAAAATACTGACAAAACTCCATGCTTGATATTGCCCAAAAACTGTATTTGACATCATTTTAGCAAGGTTTAGACTCTTTTATGCAAAATGCCTTAATGAAGCAAAAAATTTGGTTTGGGTACAACATTGTATATATCCTCTGTGACAATCTATTGATGACCTTCAAGAAAAAAACTGAAGAGGGGCATCTAAAGTATCTAAATGGGGGAAGCAGATCAAAGAGGTGTCCATAGGCTGAAGGTGTGAACTGATCTTGGAATGCCACTAATGTTGATGCCTGGGGGGACCCCAAGATGCAGTCCTTAATGAGTAACAAAGTGCTAAATACAATTACCTTGCAGTCTGAGGTAGAATCACCTAGGGATCTGATGTGTAGATGTAAAATAGAAGCCTGAATATATACTTGAGGTGATGGGGCAGAGCATAAGGGTTGACTTGGAAAATGCAGTGGGGCACTGTAGATTTTTATGGATTATGCACAAAGCATGATAGTCTGAACCCTTTTGATATAAGCCCTGACAATGGATACCTTACTGGGGCTGCAAAACTTTGACCCTTAAAGAACCATGGGATTTCTTTTTGCATCAAAGATGTAGATCTTTGAAGGTGTTGCCCCAGGGATGAAATTGAAGCATACATCTTGCAATCCCTTTTATTTGTAGCAGAATCTTTGCAACTTCCAAAAGGTATCTGAGTGCATTGTCTGCTAAGAGTTATAACTAATGTGCTCTTCCACTGACACTGTCTCTAGCTGAAGCCCTGCAGGAATGTCTAGTCACAACCTTGTACATTGATTAATTTGTCATTTCATTAATGTATTTTGATTTTCAATTATGTTACAACACATGAGTGAACCTGCTATTTGTAAGAAAAGGAATGATCAATTGGGTCATTTTAGTAAGTTTTCCCTCTAAAAAGCTAAAAGATTTTTGAAGCCATTTACTACAAAGGTTTATGTATTTTAGTTTCTTCAAATTGTGGGCAGTTATGTGCATCTATATAATTTATAAAATCAAAATTTGTTTATGTAATGCATGTTTACATTTTGTAAGACCCACAAATTGTTACAAATTTGAGTAATTCTGGACACTATTGTTTCTCAGATTTTTTTAATTTGATTTTGCAACTCTGCAGATGATTTTATATGATACGCCTGGAGTGATACAAAAGAAAATGCACAAATTAGATTCGATGATGATGAAGAATGTACATACAGCAACCATAGGTGCAGAATGTGTTTTGATAGTTGTTGATGCTTGCAAGATTCCAGAAAAGGTATGCTTTCTTTGTACATGTTGGCAGAGTCAAGATAAATTGTGTGTTGATGTTGATTTTTAATCGATTTGAAGGTTTCCCTGGAGATTGATAGCCTGTTGGGAGGAGATAGTTCAGAGACAAAGGAGAAACCACCCACTTTGCTGGTATTGAACAAGAAGGACCTTATTAAACCTGGTGAAATTGCAAAGAAAGTAGAGGTAAACATCTGTGCTGGCAGTGGTACAAAGTTTCAAACACAAACATTGCCTTTGTAATTTGCAACTTTCTATGTTTAGCTCCAAAGATGTGAACTTCTTTGAGGCGATCTTACTTTTTCTGTTTTTCATTTACATATATGCTGTTCATATGTTGTAACCAACAAATGGAGTGTTTATCTACCTCATAGTCTTGTGCCATTTGCAGTGGTATGGAAAATTTGGTGGTGCAGATCATATTCTGCCCATAAGTGCCAAATATGGTGATGGAGTAGAGGATGTGAAGAATTGGATTGTTTCCAAGTTGCCACATGGACCACCATATTATCCTAAGGTGGGAGAATCTTTCAGAAGCAATCTTTGTACTGCTTACCTTTGAATGATATTTGAAAATTTTGATTCATTCAAATTGTGCAATTCTTTTTCCAGAGATCAACCAATAACACAAGATAACATAGAATTCATTAGGTCTGTAAAGTTTTGATATCTTTCTTGATGGCTCCTTGACACTAAGTATCTTAGATATGTTACATTCACTATCTTTATGAATTCAACAATGGATTATCTAATTTTAGTTAATTTAAATTTTAATGCGATTAAGAAGTCACTTTTGACATCCATTTGATATACCTTCAAACGAAATTAAGCAACCAGGGAGTGAAGTGTAAGAGACCAGGTGTCTCTCAACCCAATCATTGGCCAATAATACTGAAGTTTGGTTTGTTTTTCTGTATTTTGATTTTTTTGGTGTTTTTGCAATAAAAGGACAAATTGCGATTTTGCAAAGAAATGGCTGGAAAAATAATATAAAATACCAGATGCATAAAAACTATAGAACATAGATCAAATCTCGTTGCCAGATGGTTTATTAATCTTCCCAGATGATTACAACTGCAATTTTTAAACATTTAGACAAAAAGGCAAGCTATTTATTGAAAAGCTGGATAAGCTTGCAGGCGCCAGAAAGAGAGACTGAGATGGTACGACTGAAAGGAATGATGCAATCTCCCACCTCGAAATTGATGCAATGGCTCTAGAAACCCTAGGCGTCCAACTTGCAGAAGACAGAAGATGAAAAAGCCAAGCGATTTGCTCTGGGGATGAAGTACGGCCCTTGCTGCAGCAAGTACGGCCTGTACCAGCAATAAAGAATTCTGTACTTTTCTTGGGAAGTGTGCCAAGCCACTAGAAATGGATCTCAGACAGTCGCCTCAAGTATCTGATGAATAATCTCCTTCAAACCCTTCCAGAATTCAACTCAATAAGCACAACTGTAACTTCTGAATGAAGTCACCTTGTTGACAATCTTCAACTGGTATTTCACAGCCTCAGTATGCCGGATTTTGAAGAGGGAACGTTCTTCAAAACCTGATGATCTGCAGAAACCCTTGTTTCTCAAACCCGAAGCTCTCAG